>SIJG01000076.1:152675-204831 GCA_023374025.1 Heterodera schachtii | reverse complement strand
TATATATATATATATATATATATTATATATTTATTTATTTATTTATTTTGCCAAGCTGGGCATAATTTTCATAATTCTGGGAAAACATTTTTGGACCCCAGAAAATGCGTCTGTGTAAATTATATAAATTTTGAAAAAAAAATTTACAAAATTCCGTTAAAATGTCAAAACACAGCTAATTCTGATTCATTGACGCCGGGCCAAACAAAAAAATTGCAATAAAGTGCCAATTTGGCATATGTTCATTGGCACCACTCACCAGCCAAGCAATTTGCCACCTCCAAAAGCCGGCACGGATATTGTCTGACAATCGGAACGGTCAATTTTGTCCAAAAGGTTGGCCTTCCGCGCGAACGACTCCGAAATGAATGAGATGTCACAGCCTGTGCCGTTAAAATAGCGGGGAAAATAAAACAGCGGACATACAGTAATGATTCAGTCCGACAGTATACAAAACTGTCATTTTACAGTATGCCAATTTTAAATTTTGTCCCCGACACTTTTTCAGCAATTAAAAAGCACACACCGGATCGGATAAAAGCGACCCCCGGACAGTCGTTGGCTTTCATTCGAATGTACAGCAAGTGGGCCATTATGTTTGAGAATGCTTTTTAGTTTTTCGGGCTAAATACAGTATTACAAATAGTAAATGTATACGGTGAGGAATTGATACGGTAGGGAACCGCACCCCGCGACTGAACATCCAGCGCTCTCTCTCTCTCTCAACCAAAAAGGATGAAAGAAACAATTACAATTTTATGAAGGCTTCCCCACCTCCCCCCCCCCCCCCGGATCTTCGGGGAAAAAAGTCCGGGAACGGGGAGGAATTCCCAGAAAAAAATTGTCCAGGATGGTGGGAAAAAGTAAAAAAAAATGTCGGGGAGCAAATTCACGCAAAAGAGCACAAATTCTCTACCTAATTACCTTTTGAATGATATGTCTCTAAGGTAGTCAAAATTAGACAGACAACTCAAAAAAAAATTTTTTTTTTGATTTTTCCCTAGCCATAAACAAAGTTAGTGGGAAAAAACATTCAAAATTTTCAGAAAATCCTGTGCTTTCTTCTGCTCTTAAATGGATGAAAGAGAAGAAGGCAATTACAATTTTATGAAATTTAATGAAATGTATGCGAGGGCACTCACTGATTTATGAAGCAAATTCCAAAAATGGCACGTCTTTTAAAGGCAAAAAATTAATCCCATTTATCTTTTGTCCATCTCTCTCTACTAATGATAATGAAGGCAAAAAAAGAATCCCATGATTGTATTTGGAGCTGAAAACTGACATTGGCATTGGCATGGGTCGCCCGCTCGCCCACCGCCATTTTGCCGCGATGAGAACGCCGCCATTTTTTGTGCCATTGTTGTTCGACTCCTAATGACCCACAATTTGCCCGCCTCTTGAATTTTTAAATTTTGCAAAAAATAATAATCTTTTACAACATTATTTGATAAGTATACATTTTCTAAATATTTATTAATATAAAGAGAATTTATTAAAAAAATTTTCATAATTAAATAAATTTTTATTTCTCGATCTGTGGAACCCTAAAATATGGGACAAAAATTTAAATTTAAAAAATAGAAAAACGATTTCCCAAAAATAAGCAGGACATTGGCCACATTCGCTGACAACAGTAATGAGATTATTACCAAAAAATTTAAGAAGTATCTGGTTTTAAATTGTGAAGACTAGGATTTAATAAAAATCTGGCTTTTTTGAGTTTTGGTAATTTTTGGGATATTTTTTAAGTTTGTTTAAGCAAATACTGAATATATGTATATTTTGCCATTTTTGGGTGTTTAAAACGATTTTTTGGCAGTTTTTAGTCCATATTTGGCAATTTTTGAGCTTTTTAGTCCATGTTTCGGGGCTTTTTAGTCCATATTATTTACAACCCTATCTAAACGAACCATCGGCGGGGTTTGAAAATTGTTAGCTTTTTAAAAGTTAGCGTCAACAGAAGTTCATAAATTCATTTCCAATTAAGAATTCAGAAAAAGCAATTATTGCTACAAATCAAATCAAATTGGACATTGTTCAAATTATTGTCCTCCGAATTTTCGTCTTTCGTCCGCTGAACCGCCGCCTTCTCCCAAATTGGGCATCGCTTCAACAGCAAATGATAAGGTCCTTCCTTCATCAGTGTCAGCTTCTCGTTGGTCCGTTCGTTCACCAATTCAAATGGCACAAATGGCGTTGACACGGGGAAATTAAAGCGAACAGTGTAACTGACCGAAGAAGCGGTGGCACGGAGAAATGTCTAAAGTAAATCAAAAAATTCAAATTTTAATTTATTTTAAGTGAAAATAATACAAAAATTAAATTTTATTTTTTTATTTAATAAAATCCAAAAGTTAAAATAAATTAATGAAAATTTTCAAATCAAATTTTCTTCAATCATTTTAAAAAATAAATCAAAACTTTTGGGAAAAAGGGGGTCCGGCGGTGCCGATAGGCGCCGCCGTCGGAAATTTTGAAAATTTGACCATCAAAATGATCAGCAATTCCATCGGGGCACAGACCATGGGAATCGATTGAATTCAATTGGTGATCAAGATTGATGAGAATTGTTGGCGATGTGATGCGCAGCAAATTGTCCAAAAATTCGGGACCTTCAAATTGCAAATGACGAATATTCGGCGCAAAAATGGGCCAAATTTGGCGTCCAAATATATCCCAAATCGGCTTGTTATCTTCGTGTTCATATGACCACACAGACAATGCCAATTCAGTGCCACTTCTGTCCAAAATTTGCTGGATGGAACGGAGAAATTCGATGACGAAATGGTCAATGTACCTGAAAAGGAATAGTTATTTTACATTTGAAATGGATTTAAAAACGGATAATGAAAGAATTACATAATTGCAAGATGTCTGAAGCGAATTTTGTTAGACAATGGATGGTCCGGCACCGGAAATCTCTCAGATTTGCCATCGATATAAAGTTTTGGCATTTCAATGTCCATGCGAATTGTAATTGCATTCCAAAGCGTCAATTCCGTTTTGCCATCGAAATGCGCGTCCACCAAAGCATCAAAACGCGGAGAGAGCACTGCCATTTTAAGACCAAGTTGAGGACGACGGAAAAACGGAAGAATGTCCAGCCAAACTCGCTACAAATCCAGCTGAAATGTGAAAAACTTAGGTAATTAGAAATTTTTAAGTTAAAAATTCCTTACATTTTCTTTAAACGTCGGTTCATTTTGAGGCAATTAGCTGAGCACACACTTATAATTAATTAGTCCGTAAATTATGATTGCAAAAAAGGGCATTAACTGTCAAATTTTTCTGCCTTTTATATGGGTTTTCCTCATCAGTACTCAAATATACCTACGCTAATACCCTTTTTTCACTATCGGTACTCAAATTTTACTATAAAAGTTCCCTTTTTTTCTCTTCCCATTCTCATTCCTTCCATTCAATTATTTTTAATCGATATTTTCCCCGCTCATTTTGTTGCTACAAAAATGCCTTCTTCAGCACTTCGGTACGTTTATTTTTTTTTCCGGACGTTTCGCATTTCTTTTGCTCAACTTTTGACCAAAATTGCTTGATGAAGATTTTAAACAATTCCAAAACCAATGTTGAAGGTTTTGGCTTCATCGGCCTCAAAAATAACTAAATTTCACATTCGGATTTCTTCACTTTACCATTCATTCATTTGCCCAATTCATTTTTCAGTATGTGTGCCGTGACTTCTCTGTTGGCCGGCTGTGGCAGCATTCTTTGGTCCCTTTTTGATCATGTCAAAAGCCTTCGACACCCTCGCAAAAAAATGTAAAAAATTAATTAAAAATTTAAAAATTTCATAAAATTCTTCACTTTTTCAGCTTTATCTCTGCCGATTGTTGGCTTTTGGTGTTCGACTTTCTTTCGCCTTATCAACTTGGCCTAGAAATTGCATTGATCAGCCGTCGATTTGACTTATACGTGGACGAACATTTCAAGACTCGCAAATGGGCATTGACCAACAACGATTTGATTATTCAATGGCACATTAAAAGAAATGGCACGAAGAAAATGCAAATTGTCAAACCCGATGGCTATCCATTGCCAATTCCGCAAGAACCGTTGCCAAACAAAGTGATCGGATTCTGCGGATACATTCAGATCATGTAAAAACTCTTTAGATCAAGCGCTTATGCAAACCCTTGGCCTCGGGGGGGGGGGCTGAATTAAAAAATCGCTGTTTAGTGGTTATTTTTCACGTTTAGAAATCCTGAATTAGGAGGTGTGTTTTGCAGGAAAATGGAGCCATTTTTCGCCAAAAACGAATATTTCTTGCCCATTTTGGGGTCCATTTTTCAAAATTTGCCCATTTTTTTCTTAAAAATTTTTATTTTTTTAGATTGTAATTTATTTGTGATCAATGATCATCACACATTTTATGGCACTTTTCAGGTACATCGATCAAAATGTGCTCACTTTTCTCAGCCATTTTCACCATTCTTTCGCCGCCACTTATACAGTGGAGTTTGACATTATCACTGAAGACATTCACATTTTGGAATTTGTGTTGCGCAACATTTGGCCAATGTTCCGTGATTCAATTGGTGCCATTTTTATGAACGCCATCACTTTTCGTCGAATGTGCCAATTGGCCCCATCAATGCTCACCGATTGTCCATCACTTCGTTTTGTCGATTCGGATGACGCCATTTTTGCCGAATTTCTTCTGCCCGATGACAATGCCAATGCGACGGATGGCGAAACGGTGGCCAAATGGCTGTTCACGCCTCTTCCGGATGGTGTGCCCAAGTGGCTCCAATGCCTTGTGAATTTATCGGTGGATCAATGGACGGCTTCTATGGAACTGCTCAGAACGGTGATTGTCGGCACGGGCCAACTCAGTCCGAGCCAACTTTGAGAGTGTCAATATAAATTGTTAAGTTGTTGAACGGATATCCAACAATCTTGATATCATTCAGAATGATACTCAATTTTTGTTAAGTTTGGTCAACCAACAAAGAAAAAAAGTTATTGCTTTTTGAATTTTGCTGATTGTGAGACGGAGTTGGCCAGACTGAGCTGGCCTCTTATATCGGCGATTTTGCCGCCCTATTTCATTGGTTTTTTTTTGTTGTATATTTTTGTCCCATTTTTAGGCATTTTCAAATGCTTCTTCCCCAGTGACTTTCCACATTAACTTGACGCTTTCCTCCAGCTTAATTGGCTCCGTTGTGCCATTCTTTCTGATCAACGAAGCGACTGGGGAGCAATTGGCACTGGAGCAATATGACCTCGATGATTTTGAGCTCTTCCGTTGTCCAATTGGATGGGATTGGGGAAAGTGGAAAAGTGTGTGGAATGAATTATATGCTGCTCGACCGAAACGGATTAACATTTGGATCAGAGACGGCGGATTCGACGAGGGGTGAACAAAACAATTTTAAAATCAAAAATTAAAAAAAGAAAAAATAACAAGAAAAAAGGAAAAAAAATAACTTCTAATAAAAAAATTAAAAAAAAGAAAATTTAATTGGTAGATTAAAAAAATAAAAAGCCTTTTCAAGATCAAGTATATTTTTTGAAAAAAAAATTTTTTTTACTAAAATAGAAAAGTATTGTTAATTGGATGAAGTCATCTAATTCCATTGGACCCATAAAAATTGAATGAGCTTTAAATGCAATTTAAATTCTTTATTTTTTCAGTCTTCTCGACGCCGCTTCTCCCGGGTCAAGTGGTCAGCAACAATAGCAGCAGAAATGAATTAATTGATGCGATTATGTGACCGAAATGATGTTGGCACTTGCCATTTTAATATGTATCGTGTTTTTGTTTGTTTGTATGTATTTGACCTTTGTTTTTTCGCCGCAAATTCGTCCATTTCCATTGTATTTTATGTTTATGTAATTAATTCATTGTGAGTAATTGTTGATAAAAATGGCTAAACGGATTTGATTTCTGGCTTTAAACAATAAAAAAAACCGTACCAGGTGTTTTCGACAGTGATTGATTTCGACAGTGATTGGTTTCGACAGTAGTGATTTCGACAATAAACTATTTCGCTTTTTTTCACTGTCTGCGGTGATTTCGACAACGAGTGAATTCGACAATAAGTGATTTCGACTGTATTAGAAAAATTGTGATTTCGACAGTACCGATAATTTTTTAAAAACACTAGTATATGAAAAATTGGAGCCAAAAATGAAGTGATATGAGCACGCTCAAAGATAAATCAAAGGATCACGGTTTTCAAAATCTTCGATGGGGCTTGTGGGTTCGTGATTTTGCTCTCCCTGTCATCATTCCTTTATAATTTTTACCATTTCAACCAGGTATAATTTTTTGTGTCAAGTCGTAGCCCTACCACTTAAGAAAATTCGGTAGTAAATATTATGCTCTTTAAAATGGGATTATCGAAATTTTCCTTGGGAATTTCCTAACCTCCTAGGGTTTTTCCGAATTCACTATTTTCAACGTTATTATGTCTCCCGATCACCATGAAGGAGTGATCTGATCTTAAAAGAATTTTTTGATCAGGATAAAAATATAAGCAAGTGTGAATAATCTCAGATTTTTAAATGATCTATAAGTTGGTTCTTTATGTTTGAGTCAAGACTTTTCAAATAATCAGCAAAATTTCAGTCAAAATTGAAATTTTTACGAATTTTTAATCATCTTTACTCAAGATTCTTGTGTCAAAACTTTTTTTCCACCACTGTATCACTTCATTTTAGGCTCCAATTTTTCATATACTCGTGTTTTTAAAAAATTATCGGTATTGTCGAAATCACAATTTTTCTAATACAGTCGAAATCACTTATTGTCGAATTCACTCGCTGTCGAAATCACCGCAGACAGTGAAAAAAAGCGAAATAGTTTACTGTCGAAATCACTCACTGTCGAGATCAATCATTGTCGAAATCACACTGTCGAAATCACTCACTGTCGAGATCAATCATTGTCGAAATCACACTGTCGAAATCACTCACTGTCGAAATCGACCACTGTCGAAATCAATCATTGTCGAAATCACACTGTCGAAATCACTCACTGTCGAGATCAATCATTGTCGAAATCACACTGTCGAAATCACTCACTGTCGAAATCAACCACTGTCGAAATCACCTTGCACGCTTTCAATTGATACTAAAAACATAGGCATGGATCAAATCCTTAAAAAATGTTATGGTTAAAAAAAATGCTCACTGATCAGATATTTCATTAACAAGAAAATCGTTTTACCCAAAAAATCAATCTGATCATTGTTGACCAGCAGCAGGGGACAATCACAATTAAGAACGACAAAAGATAAACGACAAACGCCAAATCTGTCGTAATACATATACGTCGTTTGTCGTTAGCTCCAACCATAATTTAAAAATTTGTCGTTTGTCGTTTAGCGTTCGTAATTATGATTGAAACGGTGCTAGGTCGTTTCGTAAAATCCGCCATTTGAGTGATTTTTTCGACAAAATATGGCATAACTTTGCTTAAAGGCAACCAAATTTAACATTCTTGGTATCATTTTAGCCAAGCTTTTTCTCTATTAGCTTGCCAAACTTCAAGTAAAATTATCAGTTAACATAAGTGATAACAGAAATAGTACTTATTTTCATACAACTTTTTCTAAAGTAAATGGCGGATTTTTTGTCGTCTGAGAAGTGTCCCAATAATCCACCAAATTATTTTGATCGAAAATTTTTATTTAATATTAAAAACATGTTTCTAGGGGTAAATGAGTTCGCTGATCATGAATCCGATCTCAGATTTTCATTTCTATGTTTTTTAATTTAAATCACATAATATTTATATTACCATTTATTTTCATTTATTCTATTATTATTAGGGTTCGAAATTGTATGATTTTGCATATTTTTCTGCGCATATGCTATGAAGAAAGGGGCACAAAAATAGCATTTCTGGGTTAAATTTTCTTGGTTTGGTGAAGGTTTTTAGTGCATATAAAAGCATATTTTGGGGATTTGGAAAATAAATGCATATTTTGCCATTTTTGGAATTTTATAATATATTTTGGTCATTTTTTGAAAATTTTCACAAGAAACTGCGAAAAATACAACACCCAATTTGTCTAAAAAATGCTCCATAGTCCTTATTTTGGTGTTTTTAAAGTCAATTCTGAATTTATACACAATTTTTGGCATTTTTTTGAGAATTAAAAGCCGTCTTTGGCAGTTTTTAAGGCATATTTTAGTGCATATTTGGGCATTTTTCTGGGTTTTAGGGCATATTTTGAGGATTTTTAGTGCATATTTTAAGCGCATATTGGCATTTTTTAGTGCATACAACTTCGAACCCTAATTATTATTAATGGAAAACAGAATCATGTTGTAGAGCAAAAATATGGACTGGTTTTTGAATTAGTTTTCGTTGATGATTATTATTTTTTACTATTTTCTTTAATTCTGTTTCGTCTTCTCCCCTCCCCTCCCCTTCCATTGTTCACTAATACACACATAATAATGTTTGTTGTCCCCATCTTTTCAAGTAAATTGTCCATTTCCGGCGGCGCAATTAGCATCTGTTAATATGCAACATGAATGTGACCAATTGCTTGGTATATTTGAAAATTTAAGAAAATAAAAAAAAGTGCATTTTTATTTGCATAATGAATTGTCTTTGTTCAATTCATTAGTTTGCTAATGGTCATGATTGCGCCAATTAATTTCTTCATATTTTTCTCTTTTTCTAATATATAAATGAAACTTATTTGCTGCGCGTCATTTTATTAATTTTTTTTTCATACTAATATTTGAAAATTTTCTAGTTTTATAAGGCCCTATTTTTTTATAATTTTTTACCAAAAATACTTTTATTTACAAATTATAAAATTTTATTTACTGAATAGTTTTAATTAACTTATCAGTTTTGTTTTTCATTTTTCAATGGTTCACGTCAAAGTATCAGCGCTGAGGAATCAAGTCTACAAAGTGAAAAAGAAGGAATATTTAAAAATAAATAATATTTAGTGGGATAGAGGATTCCAAGTATATAATATTCATAAAATAAAAGATTTTTTATTGACATATTTTTATTTTTAATTAAATTTTGTCAATTTACTTTTATTCATAGGGTGGTATTTAGCGCGCGAAAAGCTACCGCCGGCCATTTGTTGCCACAATGTTCTGGATCAACTCGGCCTGATTGTGACATGGACGGTAAAAAAGAAAAAAAGCGGCAATAAATGTTTTTATGGATAATTATTGCGTTCTGTCACTTTTACTTTTTATCTCTGTTTCTCTCAATTTTATGTACTATCTCTTCATTTTAACAATGTAAAAACAACATTTACTTCGCTCTATAGACAGGGATGGTATATCTGAGGCTTTAGCCTCATTTTGTGGTTTTTTGATAGGTCAATGAGGCTAAATTTTCAAAATGAGGCTTTGAGGCTTTTTGTGGTTTTTTGAGAAATTTTGAGGCTTTTTGTAGTTTTTTGAGAAAAACCGCAAAATAAAGAATTTTTTTAATGAAAATAAGGTCAAAATTCTTAATTTTCCCTCGGCGGCGCCTGTCGGCACCGCCGGACCATAAAAAGTTGCTCAAAATCACAAAATTTGGTCATTTTTGTGGACAAATCTGTTAACAAATCGCATTAAAAATTACAAAAATTTTTCGCGGCGGCGCCTATCGGCGCCGCCGGACCCCCTTGTTCCCCAAAAGTTTTTTGGAAAAAGCGCCGCAAAAAATCAACTTCGTTTTTCATGTTCAGAATCCCAAAAATGCTTATTTCTAACAAAAAAATGCTCACATTGATCATGGACAATCAAAAATATAATATTTTAACATTTTAAACGTGTTTAGAATAAATTTTGTAAAAAATGAGGCTTTTTGACCCAAAATGAGGTTTTTTTGCATGCCAAATGAGGCTTTTGAAACTATTCATCTGCCATCCCTGTCTATAGAACTTTTTTTCCGCCTTACAGATTTTCTTTAAATTTTACATATCGATAGAGAAAAAAATAGTGGATTTTTCAATCGCTTTTTTAAAGAAAACAATCGCTTTTATTTAACTTAAATTTTGATATTAAAGCAAATTTAATTAAATGGCAAAAAGAAAAATTGTAATTTGAGTGTGTTGGCGTTTTGTTTTACGCCAATTATTTATTGCCGCTTTTTTTCTTTTTTTACCTTCCATGGTGAGTATTGTGAATTGATGGACAACAGAGATGGAACGGTGAAATGGATTTTCAGAATTTTATAGAATTTTCGAAATAATTTCATTTATTTCAATTAATCTATTTTTAACAAATGATTTATTGTTTTATATTCAACTTTTTATTTTAAGTATTCTTCCCCTTTAATGTTTGATAAAGTTTTCTGCAAATAGTTAATTTTATAATTCAAATTTTTGGCAATTTTTTTCATTCATTATTATATCATTTCCTTTTTTCCAAGGTAATAAATTTATTTTTAAAACACCACAATTATGCAAATGAAAATTGATATAAAAAAATAAATACTGCAAGAAATCGTTGAACTTCTTCCATATTTATCCTCAATATTTTGGCATTTTTGAAAAAATTATTGAGAAAAATGCAATTACAAAACAAAAAAATCACACCCAACAATCAGAATTTCAAAAAATTTCCAAAAAGGCATCATAAACTTAAAAATTTTGAATTTCTTGGCAAGAATTTGGCAAAAATTCTTAAATTAAAAGTACCCTTGGCTTATATATATATATATATATATATTTTAAATTAATTTTTTTTAATTTAATAATTCTTCATAAATTCGGTTTTATATTGTTATAATAGGAATATAGAAATGGTCCATGTTTTCATATGAGAAATTTAGTGAATTCTAATTATGCTTTTTCCAAATTAGCCCATTATAGTCGCGAATTCTGACCAAGTCGAATTACTGTCCTTTTTGGTAATGCTGTTTTTATTATTTTAGTTGAGTCGATATTTTTCCGTCCCACTATCGAATTGGCTAATAACATTAAAACAGATCCCCCACCCCATTATCCCCAGCGCTTCATTCAGTGTTGTTTTTCATTATTATTCACAACGCCACTTTAACTTTATTTTTGTTTTCACACTTCTCCTCCCCGCCGGGCGATTCGGCAGTCAATGTGTCACCATTCCGTTTTGCTCCCTGCCAAAAAATATGAATACGTTTTGAGATTATGGCTGACAAAATCAAAATAATATTTTTTAGGCCACGTTTTTCTTAAAAATAAATCAAATTTTTTAAAAGTTTATAGTATTTATAATTGCCGATCTCCCGCCACCATCACTCATTCATTCTCGCACTGTTTTGTCAATATATTTGGCCATGGCCATGAGAGCAATTATTTAATTGCATGGCATTGCTTTGAGTCGTCCATTGTTTTTGTGCCCTTCTTGGTCGTTTCATTTCCCCGTTCAGTGCTACTCATTTGGCCAATTTCCAATCCCTTTGCATTTGCACTTTCTTTGATATTACCGCTCAAATATTGAAAAAATTCTCTTTTTAAGAAGAAAAAATGGATCCCGCTATAAATAAAAAAATTGCTGAACAAAGGGCTAGAATTGAGCGCGATGCCAAAGCCGCGCGTGACCGGAAGGACCTTGATGATGAGATGACCGACAAAAGGCTTCTGAAAATTTTGCAGACGCGCAGAGACTTGCTTCATGCCAAGAAGATTTCGGAGGAAGTAAGTCAATTGTTACAGTAATAGAGAAAAAGAAATTGATTTTCCGGAAAAGTGATGGATAATGGGAAAGAGAACATTAAATAAACATATTGTGGGAGGAGCCTAAGGTTGACCACTAGTGTTTTTGAGAGTCTCGGTCTTGACACGGAAAAATCCCTGGTTTTTCTGGTCTCGATACGATCTCGGTCTGGAGTTCTTAGTCTCGAAAACCGAGATTTTATACCCCTAAAAATTGGCTTTTCGTTCTAGCAAACATTAAATTTCTGATGAATTTATATTTGAAGTAAAAAAAAAAATTATGCCAATTTTAAATAAAATTGTTACTTTAGATTTTTTAAAATTAATTTATAATTTTTCAAAGTCATTTTTGGTCCAATTCTTTTAACAAATCAGGTCCAAATTTTTAAAATTTATCCAACGGCTTCTATCGGTACCGCCGGAAATCGTCCCCTAACAAAAATTTAATTTCGTGTTTGATAATCACTACAATAATTGACCCGCTTTATATATATCACAATTATTTTTGGGTCAAAAAATAACTTAAAAAATTTGAAAAAAATTATTCTAAGAGCAAGAAAATTAGTAAAAAAAAAAAAATTTTTATTCTACGAGGCGGGAGCCGGAGGTGCCGATTGGTACTTTTTTGATTTAAGCCCTTTTTTGCTTCAATCCAATGACAAAATATAATTATGAAATGAAATGGTTAAGAAAATGCTATTTTCGGCATATGGTAGGTAGTCCCTCTTTTACAGTATGCAAACGGATCCAAGTGTAAATGTGTGATCGAAATTAGTCATTTTTGCGTTAGTCGGTATTAAATAAAACACTGCTCTGTGTAGTAGTGTCATACACCATCATTTTATAACAAATTTTGTACTCTTTCTGCCCTTCATATTGGTTTTTTCTGGAAAGTTTTTTAGTAAGTATCCTGGGATTTTTTTTGAAAATGTTTGTATTTATCTGAAATTTTTATTGTACTGATAAAAAAAGCATTTCTTAATAAGGTCCTGAAGGAGCTGCACAAAATTGCGTGTAACTACAGCCGCGGCTCGGGCGAGTATCGTATTGTTGATACAATAAGGGCGGGAGAACTTTTTGGGCCAAACGCTGCCGATGCACGAAAGCAGATGAAAAAGCTGATGTCGCAGCTGGACGAACGTATTGCTGACAAGAGCAAAGCAGTTGTGCGTACTGCGATTTACGCGCATTTGGAAATTGTAAGAATTAATGATTTTTACCATTTTTAAATGTGATTGGATTTTTGAAAATTAATATTTCCTTAAAACCTTTTTTTGGTGTTATAACATTTTATTAACTCAAATTTGAAAAATAAATCATTTTCCAAAATGTTTCTCTTATTCAGTGTTACTTGGTAACTAGTGTTAGGCAAATTGGATTTCACGGTTCCTGAACCGAATTGTCAATTTCCAAAATTCCGGCGCGATTTTTCCGGATAATCCGAAAAAATCCGGAACACTGAAAATCCGATGAGGCCCAAAACCCGGATTCCGGTTTGGGACCCGAAAAATCCGGCTGGATTCCGGTCCGGAGGCGATTCTTATAGTCACTAACCTCCTTGGTTTTATGGATCTTGATTTTTTTTTCTTCATTAATCAATCCTTACATTATTGGTAGCACTTGAAGGCTTGAAGTTTCGCAAATTTTTTAAATATGAAAAATTTCAGTTAAAAAAGTTAAATGAAAAAATGGAAATTAAGTTATTTTATAAAAAACATTTAGTTTTGTTGGCTTTTTATGTGTTTGAAATTAATTATTAAGCTTCTATAAGCTGAAAATTTTCCGAATTGATTATGAAGAATAAAGTATGGTCCACAAAACCAAGGGTGGTCATTTGATTGGACTCATAAAGTGCATTAGAGCTCCGGTGGCTAGGTCAAGAAGAATATGAAAAGTCCGGAAATTCCAAAATTTTCCGGGGGTTTTTTCCGGTTATCCGGAAAAAACCGGTGAAGCCAAAAAACCTGGATTCCGGATTGGGATCAGGAAAAATCTGGCCGGGTCCCAATCCGGTGCATAACACTTTTGTTAACAATCTTGCACCAAAAATAGCCAATTTGCATTTTGGGCCTATTTCTACAAAAATAAGAGAATTTGGTTTCAGCGGAGCCGATTGGTCTCCGCCTCGCTAGGGAAAAAAGAAATTTATTGCTCCAAAAATTCTGCTTTTTTAATTTTTTTGTTTGTATTTTCGAGCATTATACGGTATTTTTCGTAAACATCTATTGTCTCAATTATGGTCCAGAATATTTATAATAATTGTTTGGAAATATATTTTTTTAAATTTTTGTCGACCTCTATTAATGTCAATGAGTAAAAATAATGGAATAACAAAAATGTTCTCAATCAAAAACGTCTTTTTATAGCTGCGCATTCACATCTTTGATGACTCTAACGGCAAGACAGCTAGGCTGTTTCTAAACCTCATTTTGCTTCAAAACGCGGTAAGTTCATGGATGAAATGGTGTAGGTTCACCCTCAGGCTCGAACAATGGATTTCAAATTTAACATTAATTAATCATACATTTTTTAGGGAGGGGGGGGGTCGGACCCCACCCCCCCCCCCTCGCTCGCAAATGGGGCCAGCGAAAATCTTAATTGTGTATTTTCTGAAATTTTCGAGTAGGTCATTTCTTAGGGGTATATTTTCCCAATTTTATTCCATTTTATAATGGAATTTTTAGGAAAAAAACGCCAAAAAAGCAAAATGCCAAAAAAGGCAATTAAGGCACGAAAGTCCCAAAAAAGGAAAAAAGGCATAATAAAAGTCTACGTAGAAGCCTAAAACTAAGTGGAAAATGCGTTTTTATGCTCAGTAGACCGGAACTAGTGCGCAGAAAAAAGGCTTATGCCTAAAAACGCGAACTCTAGTAATAAGTTTCTCTCCAGTTTCAAGCTTAAAAATGATAACTCGGTTTTTAGCGCATATTAGTGGTGCTATTCAGTGTCACATTTTGCAAAATTGCTTCAAATCAGTTATTTTTTAAATTTTTTCGATCAAAAATGTATTTAAATACTATATTTTTAGTCTCCCATTATTTGTTTTAACAATTTTGGGGAGGAAATAGGCACATCATAAATTTCAGTGCATCCGGGACAAAAAATCAGATTTTCACGAATTTTTTTTTGCGGTGCATTTTTCCAAAAAATTTTTGGGGAATAAGCGGGGCGGAAGGCCGGCGGTGCCGATAGGCGCCGCCGGGAAAATTTTTGAAAATTTGAGTATACTTTGTTAACAGATTTTGTCCAAAAATTGTCCAAATTTTGTGATTCTGAGCCAATTTTTAAGAAAACAAAGTATTTTTGGGGTTCGGCGGTGCCGTTATGCACCGCCGTGGAAAATTTTGAAAATCAAAGTGACATTACGCCATAAAATTACAAATTTTCTGAAGAATTTTCAGAAATAAGAACAAAATAAGAACAATAGCCCGAAATCAGAACATTTCTTACAAATAAGAACATTTTTATTTTGTAAGATTTGGACCCTCCAAATCAGAACATTTCTTATAAATAAGGACAGATCGGCACCCTGCCATTACCGGGTCATCGCCGGTTCCCGAAAAATGCATTTTCCAGTTAGTTTGAGGCTTCTACGTTGATTTTTTCCTTTTTGTGGACTTCCGTGCATTAAATGCCTTTTTTGGCATTTTGCCTTTTTGGTGCCCTTTTTTGCGTTTTTTCCGAAAAATTCCATTAAAAATGCAATAAAATTGGGAAAATATAACCCTAAGAAATGACATGACTAGAAAAAACTCAGAAAATACACCATTAAGAATTGAAAAAGTTTCTCAAATAGATCGGCAAAAATTTCACTACTTTTCTTGATAAAAATTTTAGGTTTGAAAATTGTTCTTATTCGAAAACATTATAAAATAATTAATATCATTTAAATGAATGACAAAAATTACATTTTGGTTAAGTTTTTACGTGTTTTTCTCCCTATAAATTCTAATTAAAAAATTTTTAACGGTTTTTTCATGCCTTTTCGGGATTTTCGTGCCTTTTTTCAATTTTTTGATGCCTATATAATGCCTTTTTCGCGGTGCTGTTAGTTTTCGACTGTTGTGATCTCGACAGTGTTGGTTTCGACAGTGATTGATTTCGACAGTAAAGCTTATTTTTAAAAACTTTTTCTATATGGTATAAGTCTTAAGTCTCGTTAAATTATGAAAATTAAATGATTATCAGCGGTTCTTATACATTAAAGAGGGGTTTTCGATTTTCGAATTCTGCTATAAGAACCTGTAGATTTGCATCTTGGCACTCATCAAACCCGGCATTAGTTAGCAGATTTTTGCACACGATTTTGTAAGTAATTTGTTGAATCTTTGACTACAGCCCATCAGGAGTATTTGTATAGAAAAAGTGAAAACAATAAATTTTTGACAAAAAAGCATATACAAATCTTATTTTTTTTATTATTTGTTTCAATTAGAAATTTTTGTATATTCATATTAATTCATGAATATAATAAATTATGTAGAAATTAATTTAAAAGTACTGTCGAAATCAACTACTGTCGAAAACACCTGGGACGTTTTTCGCGATTATCCATTTTCAATCCAAAATTTTCTTGGTGAGGCGTTTGAGATGCTGCAAAATTTTTACTTCCCAAATCGTGAAAAATCCGGAAATCCGGTTTTCAAAATGCCGTATCCAGAAACGGATCTTCATTTTTAAATTTTTCCGGCAGGGTTTTCCGGACAATCCGATAAAATCCGCTAAGGCCTAAAAAACCCGGATTTTGGAAAAATCTTGCCGGATTCCGGTCCGGTGCCTAACACTAATAATAACTCTTAAATCTACAAAGAAGTAAAGAAAATATATAGGTTTTTCGAAAAAATACCCAAGTTGGTGGATTTATTAAATGGCCTAGCATTGTTTTACAGAGGGACTGAACCTGGGCAGCGGAGAAAGAAAAATAGTTAAGATTTATTCCGAATAGACAATAAATGAAATTTTTGTTTTTGTTTTTAATTTGTTATCAAAATACACCCAAATTTCAAAATTTAACCGGTGTCATCTGTTTGCACCGCGGCAGCTGCTCTGAAATTTTTAATAACAATAAATTTGTGCATTTTGCCGACTAATTATAAAATTAAAATTTTTGGTATTATGTCCAAAATAATTTTTTTTTGTTTGTTTTTTTTTGCAAGAACTTTTTTAAAATTTATATTTGAGCAAATTTAAAAATTCTCGTTCCCGGCCAGGGCTCTGGTCAAAATTTGGACCGGGAACTTGGGCCACGGCTAAACAGAGATTTTGGTTTCACCATTACCGGGTTTATCGCCGGTCCCCGTTTCCGGGTTTTTCAAAATTCCGGGCCCTAGTTTCCAATAATCAAGAGGCAACATATTTTTTTAATATTTAAGTTTGAGCCCATTGTAATTGACCGTACTATGCGGCATGAGTACGAGAAAAACCTTTCCAACGCAACGATTGTCAGCGGGGAGCGCCAGACTGCTGGAATTGATACACCTGATCCTGAACCACTTTATACGATGCTTGAAAATATTATCCAAAGCGGTGGTGCAGGTATTTTTATGTACATAACCGATTAAAAAAATTAGAAAAAGAAGAAAAGTTGGGTTTTAAAAGTCTGGAAACTGACACATCCACATGCATTTCCATGTCGAAAGGGATAAAATAAAGCTGCCATTTTTAGTAAAATTTGACTATATGCTTCGATGAGCACTTATGGCCGAATTTCCAGACTTCTTTAAGAAAATTGTGGACCATTCCGGATTTTTTTACTAGTACTACCCCAGGGGGAACTATAAGAGAAAATAATGATTTTTTTTTTAAATCCGTGATAAGCAATTTTGACTGAAAAGAAACTTTAACAATTGATAGATTTTGGAAAAAAAGGTAAAAAAAACTCCCACGCTTTATCCTTATAAAATTAAAAAAAATCCAAATTGAAATTGTATTAATTTTTCACTTTAGCCTCATTTAAGTTAAAATGGGTCAGCCCCATTACTATCTCTGTCAACTTATCCAATATTTATAGGAACGTCAAAATCGACCACCGATTGATTGGCTAATTCGTCAGCGGATGAAAATTTTTCGCTATTAATCATTGTTAATTCCATGCATTTTAACCCGCGGGGGGAAGTTTGGGCATCGGAAAGTTTGGGCACCAAATTATGGATTTAAATATAAAAATGTATTGTCGAAAATTATAATCATCAAAATTTAAAAGCATAGTAAATTTAATCAAGTTAGGAATAGAAAGTTTTTAACGGATATCCGCTCAAAACGGGACCGAATTTTTTGGTATGTATTATTTGTATGATTACAAGCTGGGTCTGTTCAAGATAGGGCTGCACGGGTCCGGGTACCCGACCGGGTCCCAGACCCGGATACCCGGTTTTTTCACTACCCTGACCCGGACCCGGACTCGGTTTTTTGAAAATCCAATACCCGGTACCCGACCCGGTAGGTCCGGGTCCAACCGGGTATTAAAATAGACTGGTAAGAATGGGGGTCTGGATCAAATTGTTGAGCAAAGTTGGAGGGAAAGGAAAATTTCTTTAATTAAATTAAGATTTGTTTTAAAAATGAGGCATTTATTGCTTCTGTGGCTTGGTGGTTAATCTCTTGGATTCAATTCGTTATTTGATCATTTGTCAGGTTCAATTCCTTCGCATAGCACTTCTTTTTTTAGCATTTATTTTAAACTTTTGTTGGAAATTGCCATTTTATTATTAAGTAAATAAAGCTTAAAAGTTTTTAAATTAAAAAAAACTATTTTTGCTTTCATAGAATTTTTAAAAAAATTTCTTAATTTTTTACAATATTCCCATAAGAAATTTTGAAAATTTGAACATTTTTGGTAGAAATTCTGTAAATATGTTGGCTAAAATAACAAAATTTGGTCATTTTTTTAATAAAATCTGTTAACAAATCAGAAGTAATTTTCAAAATTTTTCCCGGCGGCGCCTATCAGCACCCCGGACCCCCTGTTCTTGAAAAGTTTTTTTGGAAAAATCGAACCGCAAAAAAAGTGGTTTTAATAGCAATAAAAAATTGGACAAATAATATTTAGCATTTATTACAGAAAAAATTTCTGTTAAATAATAATTTTGAAGGAAATAAAAATTAAAAATTTCTGCAATACACGATTTCACCGGGTACCCGATACCCGACCCGGTACCCGGTTTAAAAACTGGTACCCGACCCGGTACCCGGCTTTTCAATACCCGGTAATACCCGGACCCGGTTTTTGCCCAAATACCCGGACCCGTGCAGCCCTAGTTCAAGACAAGAATTAACTAAAATTTATTTTATTTTCACGAAAATAAAAAATTGAGCACAGGGGTGTTAAAATTTACAAAATTTTAACAAGTTTTATAACATTTTACAGGCTTATTTATTTTTGGAATTCCATCTTATGCCCAAACTTTCCAGTGCCCAAATTTCTGGTGCCCAACCTTCATGTCGACGTTATGAAAATTGTGAATTGATTCATCAATTTCATTTTTTACTGCTAATCACAAAAATGAGAAATAAAATAAAAATAAAATAAAATAAAATATAGCCGAAGAGACAAATTGTCAAAATTAAAATTTCATAATAAACCCTGAAAATTAATGTCAAAAGGTCCCGAATAATAAGTGCAAATTTAATGTTATGAAATGGAGCGAATAAAGGTTCAAATAAAGAGTTAAACAGCAGAAAAATGGGCAGTTTAAATAAAATCATTTCTTTCTGGTGTTTCGTTTAAGGCAATTATTTTTTACAAATTTCTTTTTTTAATAGTGGTGCCTGACATAAATGGCATGCTGGTAGGCCGGCTTGGCTTCAGATGAGCGTAGGGCTACAATTCACAAAAAAAAAAGTTAAGCGAAGAGAACAATAAATTTTTTTCATTATTTTATGTATATTTTGTCGATATTTTGGCATTATGCCCATATTTTATTTTCATATTTTGACATTTTTGAAAATTTGAAGAGAAAGATGTAATAAAAAACGAAAATCCACTAAGCATCAATTTTAAATTTTTTTCAAAAAAGTACATCATAAATAAGAAAATTTGATTCCTTTACCTTGGTATTATTATTTTTTCATTATCATTGGTTTTAATGACCTTTTGGCCAAATTAATTAAAAAAACAAAAAATTTGCGAAAATTTTGTTTTTCTTGAATTTCTGGTTAAGGGCTTTAATTTTTTGCAAAGGCCAATGACGCACTAAAGATATCTAAGGTCATAAATTTATTTTTTGAAACACCAAAATTTTAATCAATTTGAAAAAAAAAATAATTACTGTCTGAAATTGTTGAAGTTCCTGTTCTGTGTCCACAATTAGCACGATTTTTTAAAAACACGAGTATATGAAAAATTGGAGCCAAAAATGAAGTGATACAGTGGTGGAAAAAAAGTTTTGACACAAGAATCTTGAGTAAAGATGATTAAAAATTCGTAAAAATTTCAATTTTGACTGAAATTTTGCTGATTATTTGAAAAGTCTTGACTCAAACATAAAGAACCAACTTATAGATCATTTAAAAATCTGAGATTATTCACACTTGCTTATATTTTTATCCTGATCAAAAAATTCTTTTAAGATCAGATCACTCCTTCATGGTGATCGGGAGACATAATAACGTTGAAAATAGTGAATTCGGAAAAACCCTAGGAGGTTAGGAAATTCCCAAGGAAAATTTCGATAATCCCATTTTAAAGAGCATAATATTTACTACCGAATTTTCTTAAGTGGTAGGGCTACGACTTGACACAAAAAATTATACCTGGTTGAAATGCTAAAAATTATAAAGGAATGATGACAGGGAGAGCAAAATCACGAACCCACAAGCCCCGTCGAAGATTTTGAAAACCGTGATCCTTTGATTTATCTTTGAGCGTGCTCATATCACTTCATTTTTGGCTCCAATTTTTCATATACTCGTGTTTTTAAAAAATTATCGGTACTGTCGAAATCACAATTTTTCTAATACAGTCGAAATCACTTATTGTCGAATTCACTCGTTGTCGAAATCACCGCAGACAGTGAAAAAAAAGCGAAATAGTTTATTGTCGAAATCACTACTGTCGAAACCAATCACTGTCGAAATCAATCACTGTCGAAAACATCTGGTACGGTTTTTTTTATTGTTTAAAGCCAGAAATCAAATCCGTTTAGCCATTTTTATCAACAATTACTCACAATGAATTAATTACATAAACATAAAATACAATGGAAATGGACGAATTTGCGGCGAAAAAACAAAGGTCAAATACATACAAACAAACAAAAACACGATACATATTAAAATGGCAAGTGCCAACATCATTTCGGTCACATAATCGCATCAATTAATTCATTTCTGCTGCTATTGTTGCTGACCACTTGACCCGGGAGAAGCGGCGTCGAGAAGACTGAAAAAATAAAGAATTTAAATTGCATTTAAAGCTCATTCAATTTTTATGGGTCCAATGGAATTAGATGACTTCATCCAATTAACAATACTTTTCTATTTTAGTAAAAAAAATTTTTTTTTCAAAAAATATACTTGATCTTGAAAAGGCTTTTTATTTTTTTAATCTACCAATTAAATTTTCTTTTTTTTAAATTTTTTTATTAGAAGTTATTTTTTTTCCTTTTTTCTTGTTATTTTTTCTTTTTTTAATTTTTGATTTTAAAATTGTTTTGTTCACCCCTCGTCGAATCCGCCGTCTCTGATCCAAATGTTAATCCGTTTCGGTCGAGCAGCATATAATTCATTCCACACACTTTTCCACTTTCCCCAATCCCATCCAATTGGACAACGGAAGAGCTCAAAATCATCGAGGTCATATTGCTCCAGTGCCAATTGCTCCCCAGTCGCTTCGTTGATCAGAAAGAATGGCACAACGGAGCCAATTAAGCTGGAGGAAAGCGTCAAGTTAATGTGGAAAGTCACTGGGGAAGAAGCATTTGAAAATGCCTAAAAATGGGACAAAAATATACAACAAAAAAAAACCAATGAAATAGGGCGGCAAAATCGCCGATATAAGAGGCCAGCTCAGTCTGGCCAACTCCGTCTCACAATCAGCAAAATTCAAAAAGCAATAACTTTTTTTCTTTGTTGGTTGACCAAACTTAACAAAAATTGAGTATCATTCTGAATGATATCAAGATTGTTGGATATCCGTTCAACAACTTAACAATTTATATTGACACTCTCAAAGTTGGCTCGGACTGAGTTGGCCCGTGCCGACAATCACCGTTCTGAGCAGTTCCATAGAAGCCGTCCATTGATCCACCGATAAATTCACAAGGCATTGGAGCCACTTGGGCACACCATCCGGAAGAGGCGTGAACAGCCATTTGGCCACCGTTTCGCCATCCGTCGCATTGGCATTGTCATCGGGCAGAAGAAATTCGGCAAAAATGGCGTCATCCGAATCGACAAAACGAAGTGATGGACAATCGGTGAGCATTGATGGGGCCAATTGGCACATTCGACGAAAAGTGATGGCGTTCATAAAAATGGCACCAATTGAATCACGGAACATTGGCCAAATGTTGCGCAACACAAATTCCAAAATGTGAATGTCTTCAGTGATAATGTCAAACTCCACTGTATAAGTGGCGGCGAAAGAATGGTGAAAATGGCTGAGAAAAGTGAGCACATTTTGATCGATGTACCTGAAAAGTGCCATAAAATGTGTGATGATCATTGATCACAAATAAATTACAATCTAAAAAAATAAAAATTTTTAAGAAAAAAATGGGCAAATTTTGAAAAATGGACCCCAAAATGGGCAAGAAATATTCGTTTTTGGCGAAAAATGGCTCCATTTTCCTGCAAAACACACCTCCTAATTCAGGATTTCTAAACGTGAAAAATAACCACTAAACAGCGATTTTTTAATTCAGCCCCCCCCCCCCCCCCGAGGCCAAGGGTTTGCATAAGCGCTTGATCTAAAGAGTTTTTACATGATCTGAATGTATCCGCAGAATCCGATCACTTTGTTTGGCAACGGTTCTTGCGGAATTGGCAATGGATAGCCATCGGATTTGACAATTTGCATTTTCTTCGTGCCATTTCTTTTAATGTGCCATTGAATAATCAAATCGTTGTTGGTCAATGCCCATTTGCGAGTCTTGAAATGTTCGTCCACGTATAAGTCAAATCGACGGCTGATCAATGCAATTTCTAGGCCAAGTTGATAAGGCGAAAGAAAGTCGAACACCAAAAGCCAACAATCGGCAGAGATAAAGCTGAAAAAGTGAAGAATTTTATGAAATTTTTAAATTTTTAATTAATTTTTTACATTTTTTTGCGAGGGTGTCGAAGGCTTTTGACATGATCAAAAATGGACCAAAGAATGCTGCCACAGCCGGCCAACAGAACAGTCACGGCATACATACTGAAAAATGAATTGGGCAAATGAATGAATGGTAAAGTGAAGAAATCCGAATGTGAAATTTAGTTATTTTTGAGGCCGATGAAGCCAAAACCTTCAACATTGGTTTTGGAATTGTTTAAAACCTTCATCAAGCAATTTTGGTCAAAAGTTGAGCAAAAGAAATGCGAAATGTGCGGAAAAAAAAATAAACGTACCGAAGTGCTGAAGAAGGCATTTTTGTAGCAACAAAATGAGCGGGGAAAATATCGGTTAAAAATAATTGAATGGAAGGAATGAGAATGGGAAGAGAAAAAAAGGGAACTTTTATAGTAAAATTTGAGTACCGATAGTGAAAAAAGGGTATTAGCGTAGGTATATTTGAGTACCGATGAGGAAAACCCATATAAACGGCAGAAAAATTTGACAGTTAATGCCATTTTTTACAATCATAATTTACGGACTAATTATAATCAGGGCGGCCTAGTTTTTTTTTTTTCAAAAAAAGGACAAACGAGACTAAAACAAAGATTTTGACCCCAAAAAAAAAGATTTTTTCTAAAACCGATAGAGCGCGAAGGAAACGCAATAAAAACTTGAAAAATCGACTTAAAACAACATTTTATTAGCGTAAAAACATGGCCTGTCAACTGAAAATTTTCAAAATCAGCATTTTGCCGACAAAAAATCATCATTTTGGAAAATTCTATTCAAAATTTAAAAAATCAATAAAAATGTTGTTTTTTTTTGCGGCGCGCTTTTTACAAAAAATTTAGAGTCTATGAGGCCGGCGGTGCCGATAGGCGCCGCCGGGGAAAGTTTTTTTTTTATTTGAAGTAATTTGTTAACAGATTTTGACCAAAAATTGCCAAATTTTTAAAATTTTAGAAAATTGTAAAATTGTGACTGTTTTTAAGGTAGTTTGGGCAGTTACACTATTTGTTAACAGATTTTCACCAAAAATGACCAATTTTTACGATTTTAAGCCATTTTCTTAAGAAAAAAAAAAATAAGTTTTTGGGGGCCGGCGGTGCCGAAAGGCGCCGCCGGGAAAAACTTTTGAAATTGGGAGTTTTGGTAGCATTTATATAAGCGAAATAAATAATTAAACACAAAAAAAATTAAAAAAAGTTTGGGAAAGCCTAAAATAAAGGACAAATCTTTAAAAAAAGGACACTTGGCCGCCCTGATTATAATTATAAGTGTGTGCTCAGCTAATTACCGCAAAATGAACCGACGCTTAATGAAAATGTAAGGAATTTTTAACTTAAAAATTTCTAATTAACTAAGTTTTTCACATTTCAGCTGGATTTGTAGCGAGTTTGGCTGGACATTCTTCCATTTTTCCGTCGTCCTCAACTTGGTCTTAAAATGGCATTGCTCTCTCCGCGTTTTGATGCTTTGGTGGACGCGCATTTCGATGGCAAAACGGAATTGACGCTTTGGAATGCAATAACAATTCGCATTGACATTGAAATGCCAAAACTTTTTGTCGATGGCAAATCTGAGAGATTTCCGGTGCCGGACCATCCATTGCCTAACAAAATTCGCTTCAGACATCTTGCAATTATGTAATTCTTTCATTATCCGTTTTTAAATCCATTTTAAATGTAAAATAACTATTCCTTTTCAGGTACATTGACCATTTCGTCATCGAATTTCTCCGTTCCATCCAGCAAATTTTGGACAGAAGTGGCACTGAATTGGCATTGTCTGTGTGGTCATATGAACACGAAGATAACAAGCCGATTTGGGATATATTTGGCCGCTAAATTTGGCCCATTTTTGCGCCGAATATTCGTCATTTGCAATTTGAAGGTCCCGAATTTTTGGACAATTTGCTGCGCATCACATCGCCAACAATTCTCATCAATCTTGATCACCAATTGAATTCAATCGATTCCCATGGTCTGTGCCCCGATGGAATTGCTGATCATTTTGATGGTCAAATTTTCAAAATTTCCGACGGCGGCGCCTATCGGCACCGCCGGACCCCCTTTTTCCCAAAAGTTTTGATTTATTTTTTAAAATGATTGAAGAAAATTTGATTTGAAAATTTTCATTAATTTATTTTAACTTTTGGATTTTATTAAATAAAAAAATAAAATTTAATTTTTGTATTATTTTCACTTAAAATAAATTAAAATTTGAATTTTTTGATTTTTAAATTTCCCGGTTGGTCCCGGTCCCGAAGAAAAATCGAGGTCCCGGTCCCGGCTTCTCAGGTCCCGGCAAGTCCCGCTCTACTCTACTTTAGACATTTCTCCGTGCCACCGCTTCTTCGGTCAGTTACACTGTTCGCTTTAATTCCCCCGTGTCAACGCCATTTGTGCCATTTGAATTGGTGAACGAACGGACCATCGAGAAGCTGACACTGATGAAGGAAGGGCCTTATCATTTGCTGTTGAAGCGATGCCCAATTTGGGAGAAGGCGGCGGTTCAGCGGAAGAAAGACGAAAATTCGGAGGACAATAATTTGAACAATGTCCAATTCGATTTGATTTGTAGCAATAATTGCTTTTTCTGAATTCTTAATTGGAAATGAATTTATGAACTTCTGTTGACGCTAACTTTTAAAAAGCTAACAATTTTCAGACCCCGCCGATGGTTCGTTTAGATAGGGTTGTAAATAATATGGACTAAAAAGCCCCGAAATATGGACTAAAAAGCTCAAAAATTGCCAAATATTGACTAAAAACTGCCAAAAAATAGTTTTAAACACCCAAAAATGGCAAAATATACATATATTCAGTATTTGCTTAAACAAACTTAAAAAATATCCCAAAAATTACCAAAACTCAAAAAAGCCAAATTTTTATTAAATCCTAGTCTTCACAATTTAAAACCAGATACTTCTTAAATTTTTTGGTAATAATCTCATTACTGTTGTCAGCGAATGTGGCCAATGTCCTGCTTATTTTTGGGAAATAGTTTTTGTATTTTTTAAATTTAAATTTTTGTCCGATATTTTAGGGTTCCACAGATCGAGAAATAAAAATTTATTTAATTATGAAAATTTTTTTAATAAATTCTCTTTATATTAATAAATATTTAGAAAATGTATACTTATCAAATAATGTTGTAAAAGATTATTATTTTTTGCAAAATTAAAAAATTAAAAGGCCGGCAAATTGTGGGTCATTAGGAGTCGAACAACAATGGCACAAAAAATGGCGGCGTTCTCATCGCGGCAAAATGGCGGTGGGCGAGCGGGCGACCCATGCCAATGCCAATGTCAGAAGGACAAACGAGACTAAAACAAAGATTTTGACCCCAAAAAAAAAGATTTTTTCTAAAACCGATAGAGCGCGAAGGAAACGCAATATGGTTTAAAGGAACTATTAAAATTTTATGACCGGAAAGAAATATACTTGCGAATACTTGTGATTCTGCAGAAAAGACGCTTTCATAAAATCGCACGTAAATTTGAAGAAATATTTTCATTTTCTTAGTATGGTTTAAAGGAACTATTAAAATTTTATGACCGGAAAGAAATATACTTGCGAATACTTGTGATTCTGCAGAAAAGACGCTTTCATAAAATCGCACGTAAATTTGAAGAAATATTTTCATTTTCTTAGTATGGTTTAAAGGAACTATTAAAATCTTATGACCGGAAAGAAATATACTTGCGAATACTTGTGATTCTGCAGAAAAGACGCTTTCATAAAATCGCACGTAAATTTGAAGAAATATTTTCATTTTCTTAGTATGGTTTAAAGGAACTATTAAAATTTTATGACCGGAAAGGAATATACTTGCGAATACTTGTGATTCTGCAGAAAAGACGCTTTCATAAAATCGCACGTAAATTTGAAGAAATATTTTCATTTTCTTAGTATGGTTTAAAGGAACTATTAAAATTTTATGACCGGAAAGGAATATACTTGCGAATACTTGTGATTCTGCAGAAAAGACGCTTTCATAAAATCGCACGTAAATTTGAAGAAATATTTTCATTTTCTTAGTATGGTTTAAAGGAACTATTAAAATTTTATGACCGGAAAGAAATATACTTGCGAATACTTGTGATTCTGCAGAAAAGACGCTTTCATAAAATCGCACGTAAATTTGAAGAAATATTTTCATTTTCTTAGTATGGTTTAAAGGAACTATTAAAATTTTATGACCGGAAAGAAATATACTTGCGAATACTTGTGATTCTGCAGAAAAGACGCTTTCATAAAATCGCACGTAAATTTGAAGAAATATTTTCATTTTCTTAGTATGGTTTAAAGGAACTATTAAAATTTTATGACCGGAAAGAAATATACTTGCGAATACTTGTGATTCTGCAGAAAAGACGCTTTCATAAAATCGCACGTAAATTTGAAGAAATATTTTCATTTTCTTAGTATGGTTTAAAGGAACTATTAAAATTTTATGACCGAAAGGAATATACTTGCGAATACTTGTGATTCTGCAGAAAAGACGCTTTCATAAAATCGCACGTAAATTGAAGAAATATTTTCATTTTCTTAGTATGGTTTAAAGGAACTATTAAAATTTTATGACCGGAAAGAAATATACTTGCGAATACTTGTGATTCTGCAGAAAAGACGCTTTCATAAAATNAAGTCAAATTGGTTCTGACGAGCATTTAATCACCATAAGTCGCTTTTCTCCATTTTTGCACATCACTTGCAATTGGACAAAACAGATGACCACAAAAGTATTTTCGTCCATTTCTAACGCTGTCGACAGTGACAACACGGCACACAGGACGGCGGAGTTGCCGGAGTGTCCGAAAGCCTGGGCTGGCAGCCATCGCCTGATGGCCAGGTTAAGCAGTTTATCATTGATTTATTTTTGATTAAATGTTTTTTTCACCTTTTGTCAAATCCGTCGTTGAGCTTTTTCAGGCCCAATTGACGCATTTAATGGAAATTGATGGCTTCGAATTGGATTAGAAGAATTGTGTCCTTGAACATTGACCAAATGTTGAACACACGAAACCCGAACATTTTCAACGTAAATGTGAAACTCTGTTGTACATGAAGCGAAAAAGCTGTCAAAACGGTCAAGGAAAGTGAGCACATTTCGTCGATGAAGCTGAAAATTAATTAGCAACCAAATCATTTCCAAATTTTTAGACCAAATAAAAAACTTTTGTCGTTTTTAATGATACAAACGTATTTTCATGGGTATTCAAGGTCCTGATAATGAATATAAGATCCATTTCGATCAATCTCAAATTTGAATCGATTTTGGACAAGGTAGATTTTGGTGAAGAATTTTCGAATTTGTTCAAATTCGGGTAAGGGGTTCGAAATTAATCGTAATGGATATTATATTCGTGATCAGCGACCATAATACCCCTGGAAACACGTTATTATCATTAATAACAAAAAAAATGTAGTGTGAGAAAATAACTTATACGTATTCGGGATTCGAATTTGGTCGGAATGGGTGTCGAAATCGGATTTTCCGACCCTGAAAACCCCTAGAATTTTTTATGATTTTAAAAATAATTTATTTTTATGATCTGTAAAGTACACAAGTACCCACTTTTTAATATACTATTGTTTTTTTAAATTTCTCGGTACTGTAAATCAACCACTGTCGAAATCACATAGCACCGTTGGACAAACAAATTATAAAATTCAAATTACCTTGTCCAAATGTCTTTGAATCCTATCACTTTGTTCGGCAACGGATTTTGAGCGATTGGCAGCGATTCCAATTGGCATTGATAATTTCACGAATTTTTGCTCAATATTCATTGCGTAATGTTCGTCAACGAAATAGTCAAATCGGTGGCTGACCATCGCTATGCCAAGGCCAAGTTGAGAGAGCGGGCCAACAATCGGAAGAAATGAAACTGAAAAATAAGCAAAATGATTAGCATGAAATTTAAATAATTTGAATTGTTTACATCGCTTTTTCCATTTCTTTCTCCACTTCCTTCGGATTTGTCCTGGTAATCAAACTGTAGTGATCAGTTGATTTTGACCATTTGATATTAATTTAAATTATCTATGTTTGGCATTTTATTTATGATTTGTTTTGTTCATTTTAGTTAGTTCGTTAGTTCATTGTTTTTATGCAGGGCTCTCATCGTCCATGCTCCGTTTCCAAGGACGGGTATGCCGATTTGCAAGGACATATTGTGGAAAATTCATGAAATCCAAGGACATTTTAAATTTTTATTATATGCAATGAAAATTGCTAATATTTATTCAAATGGCTTGTATTTTTCACCGGAATTGTTTTTTTTCAACATTTGTTTGTTTTTACTGATCATTTTCCTATTGCGACGACTTTTTTCTGCTTTAAAAACGCTTTTTTTTGCGGCGCACTTTTTGCAAAAATTTTCTTGTATAGGGAGGGGGTCCGGCGGCGCCGATAGGCGCCGCCGGGAAAATTTTTAATTTTGTATGGGTTTTGTTTACAGATTTTTGTCCAAAAATGACCAAAATTTCGATTTTCGGCTAGTTTTTTAAGGAAAATAGTGACTTAATGCCATAAAAGTTCAAAAACTCTCAACCATGAGAAAAAAAATTTGCGCTTATTTGAAAACATTCTGAAATAAAAATGGGTAATCACGAAATAGGTAATAATAATAATAAATAATAATTCTCAACAATGAGAAAAAATTACATTTACATGACATAATGCCATAATTTAATCAAAATATTGTTGAAAATTACAAAGATTTCTCAATTTTTTTTGATTTTTTAAAACTTTTCCAAATGCTCATTTTCAAGGACCTCCTTGCATCCAAGGACATTTTTTATTTTCAAGAAATAGGGCCCAATTTCAAGGACGTCCTTGCCATTCAAGGACGGATGAGAGCCCTGTTTTTATGTAATTTGGAGAATAATTTGGAGTATGCTGGGTGTGTGTGCCGTTTTGAGTTTTAATTGTAATTAACGGAGTTGGATATCTGTGGAGTAATTATCATTGGTCAAAGTCCTAAATATTAATTGTCCCCATTCTTCCGACCTAATTAAAAGACTGTCCCCGTTGTCCCTGCCTAATTAATTGAAAGCAATTAAAGCAGCGGAGATCAGAAGTTTTACTAGTAAACAAAATCCTAAATTAACAAACTTAAAAATGTATCCATATTATAAACTTATGTTTTTTGTTTTTAAAAATTTTGTTTTCGGTAAATTCATTCTGAATGGTGCAGAATGCATAAATAGCTATAGAATGAGCATTTAAATGTATAGAGATGCCAAATTTTAGAAAACATCAAGTACTCAATGATTTTGCAAAATCTGAGCTCGGATTCGTGATCAGCGAATTTTTTTTACCATAGAAAAAGTGATTTGGTAAGAAATTTTATTTATTTATTTTTCGTCGGGACACTAATTGCGAAGGATTACTATTTTAGACCGTAAAAATGGCAAATAAATAAGCAAATCGAAATCACCGTTTGAAGGCTTCAATCCTTGGCGCCAAATGCCAGCCACCGCATTCCAACCAGCATTTGAACACCTTTGGCACACAAAGTGGGAAAAGACAACATGGAGTGATGGACAATCGTTGAGAATTGGCGGGACGAATTTGCGCAAACGGTAGAAACTTTCTTCGGACAATTGGAGGCCACAAATGTTTGTTGCGATCATTGGCCAAATGTTGCGTCAAATCGACTCCAAAGTGCGGTCATCAAAGTACGTGTCGATGGTCAAATGAATTGGAGAGGCGGCGAAATTGGACGAAAACGGTGGAGAAAAGTGATGGAATTGTTGCTGAAGTATCTGTGAAAAATAAAGGTAATGTTTTACAAAACAGAAAAGGAAAAAGCATCAAAATCTCACTTTAATGTAATGGCTTTGAATCCGACGAGCTCTCTTTGGCAGCGCTTTTTGCGTAATTCCAAACGATTCCCAATTGGCGTTGACAACATCCATTTCCTTGGTGCCATCCGCTTCGAATTTCATTTTGATTCTCATGGATCTCAGAGCCCAGCGGCGAGTCTTGAAGTGTTCGTCCATGTAAAAGTCAAAACGGTGGCTGATCAGCGCAATTCCAAGGCTAAGTTGTGAAGCCGGAAGCAGACCGAACACACAAAGCCAACAGTCGGCGGAGATAAAACTGAAAAAAAGGAAAACAAAATTTAAAATTGTAAATTGGCATTTTAAATTTACATTGCTTTGGCCATTTTTTCCTCCGCTTCGTTTCGGTTATCAGACATTTTGTTGAGGGGAAATGATTAAGATAGTCTTCGTCGGATTTAATTGGCTTAATAAAGATGAAAAAATTATGTGAACTTAGAAAATTAAAGGAAAGGGTTTGCTGTTTTTGCCAAAAAAGGTTTGAATGATTCTCGCATTTATTGCCTCTTTCATATTTTTGCTTTGGGCCCAATACTTTTTGGACTATAATTTTTTTTCTTTGTCATCCAAATCCAAAAAATACACGGAAACGAACTGAAAGCGATCACTGCTTCAATAAAAGATCGTTTAAACTATTTTTGGACTAAAAACATAAATTCGAGAAATTAAATTTCGCCTTTTTGTCCTAGGTCGGGTCCGGGGTTCGGAATTGGTCGGAATGGGTGCCGTATTTGTGATCAGCGACCCCGAAAACACTTGGAAGCAGGTTTTTATGATTTCCATCATAACTATTTCCCCAAAAAATTGTAAACACAACGAAAAACAAATTAATAAACTTGTTATGTATGTCTGCCATCATTCACGCTTTTTCTTTGACGTACTTATCTATGTTCCATACTATTTCTCCGTTTTCCATCTCTCTGCACCCAAGCCTGTGTGAGGAAAAAAAAATAAACAAAGAAATAGTGTGTGGCTCGACAGACAAAAATATGTCTAATAATAGAATTACGAAACATTAAATTTTTTTTTGCTTAAAAAGCACCCTTTTCACCATCAAAGGGTCATTCCAAAATTTGTTTTTAGTTCGATAATTATTAACCACTAAATTTATTTTAAATTTGAAATGCCTGAAATTGGATTAAGCCCAATGCCCATAGTAAAAAGTAAATTAAATTCGCTTGCCGTTTGCTTGATTGAACGGATAAAAGATGGCCGGAACATAGCCCCAATATGCGCATTTCTTGACAATGTACAATAAAAAATTGCTAAAATGGAATAAAATTTAAAAAATAAATTAAATTAAATAAATGTTCATCTTAGCTTCAAAACTCAAAATCTTTCAAAAATGGTCTGACAGGAGGTCCTTTTTTGGCCATTTTTTGGAAATTTTTAATGAAGAATGTAATAAAAGTGAAAGACGGCGAATTTTTTTTGGAAAATACTTTAAATTATGGGCCCTTTTGTGAAAAAACCAAAATTCTTTCCAATTTAATTTATTTTAAAGAATTTCTTCCCTTAAATCCACAAATCCAAGCGCAACAAAAAGCGTATAAAAGGAAGAGGTGAACGGCGGACGATGCCTTTGACGCAACAAAAATGCCAAAACCGACAAATAAATGGGCAAAGAAACAATCAAATGGAAAAAGATGGCAAATTTGTTTGAAAACTTTTCAAAAATATTCCCACCAAAAATCGAATATTTTGGCGATTTAGAATAAAAGTTTTTTTTGGATAATAAATACTTTAAATTGTGATCTTTTTTTGACGAAAAAGATCTTTCCGACAATTTCTGTGAGCACTTTTGTTTGGATCTTCGATTTATTTAAATACTCTTGACTTTAAATTAATAAAAATAAATCCCGTAAAACCTTAAATCCACAAAGCCAAGTGCAATAAAAAAAGAGCAGGTAAAATGAGGAAGTGAACTGCAAACGATGCCTTTGACGCAACAAAAATGCCAAAACTGACAAATAAATGGGCAAAGAAACAATCAAATGGACAAAAGTGGCAAATTTAGTAATAAAAACCAAGAAATCCATATAAATTTAACAGCCTAAAATTTCATTATATTAATATTTTTTGTGTATATTAGAGATCGGCATTTTGCGAAAATACGGATCAGTATCAGTATTACGTACTTGACATCGATACGGATTAAGTATTTACGGACTAAAAATACGGAAAATCCGTTGTACGTAAAAATACGTATCCAAGAAAAATACGGATCCGTATACGTATAAGTATTTTTTAAATTTTTTGATCAAAATTGGTTTAATAAATAGAAAAAGCTAGAGGATTTTTTATAACAAATTTATTATCAATTCTAAGCAACAAAATTCAAGATAACAAAAAATTTCAATATTTTTAATATTAATCATACATGGACAGGAGGAAGGAGGATTAGAAATACATATCTATGTTTTATGAATATGAAATATCCTCCCCATCTCCGCCGAGGCCAAAATTTTTACGATATAAAAAATGCTCAAAAATTTTTCTGGCATGACCATTTTTGCTTTTCAGCCCAATTTTTTTTGCGGCGCGCTTTTTCAAAAAACTTTTTTGGCAACAGGGAGGGCGGGGGAGGGGGTGGGGGGGGGGATGGGGGGGATCCGACGGTTCCGATAGACGTCGCCGGAAAATTTTATTTTTTAAAATTTGATTGCGATTTGTTAACAGGTTTACACCAAAAAAATGAGCAAACTTGCGCTTTTAACCATTTCATGAATTTCCTTTAAAAATTTTCTAAAAATTTTACAAATTGGAAAAAAATGAAATAGAATTTCGTTAAATTTCGACGAATTGCAATTCAATAACGTAAAGGTTTTGAGTGTTTTGGCATAAAATTCAATTTAATAATTTTCCCATATTTCCAGTGCTTTTTCGATTTTCATCGAAAATTTTACGGAATAGACCCTCAAATTTCAAAATTTTGGCGAATTGACTGCACAAAATTTAAAAAATTACTCCATTTCACGTTAAAACCGCCAAAAAAATAGTCCGTAATACGTATCATAATTTATACGGATCAGTATCCGTATTACTACTTGACATCGATACGGATTACGTACTAAAAATACGGAAAATTCGTAGTACGTAAAAATACGTATCGGCCGAAAAAAAAACGTATTACGGACTACGGATCCGTAAAAGTACGTATACGGATCCGGTCCGTATCCGATCTCTAATTTGGACAAAACATGGCCAGCAGATGTTGTTGTTGTTGCATTCGGCCCATCAAAATGATCAGCAATTCCCTCGGGGCACAGACCATGGGAATCGATTGAATTCAATTGATCATGATCAAGATCAGTGATGAGCATTGTTGGCGATGTGAGGCGCAGCAAATTGTCCAAAAAATCGGGCCCGGTAAATTGCAAATGACGAATATTCGGCGCAAAAATGGGCCAAATCTGGCGGACAAAAACATCCCAAATAGGCTTGGCACCATCGTTTTCAAATGACTGCACAGACAATGCCAATTCGGTGCCACTTCTGTCCAAAATTTGCTGGATGGAACAGAGAAATTCGATGATGAAATGGTCAATGTACCTAAAAAGGAATAGTTGAAATGGATTTGAAAACGGATAATGAAAGATTACATAATTACAAGACATCGGAAGCGAATATTGTTGGGCAACGGATGGTCCGGCACCGGAAATCCCTCAAATTTGCCATCGACAAAAAGTTTTGGCATTTCAATGTCCATGCGAATTGTAATTGGACTCCAAAGCGTCAATTCCGTTTTGCCATCGAAATGCGCGTCCACCAGCGCATCAAAACGGGGCGAAAGCAGTGCCATTTTGAGACCAAGTTGAGGACGGTCAAACGATGGGAGAATGTCTAACCAAACATCCGCACAAATCCATCTGAAAATGTGTAAAAAAAACCTAGGTAATTTGGAAATTTATATGATAAAATTTCTTACATTTTCTTTAAACGACGGTTCATTTTGCGGCAATTAACAGCAGCACACTTAGAATTATAATTAGTCCGTAAATTATGATTTCAAAAATGACATAAATGTCCATTTTCTCTGCCTTTTATATGATTTTTGCTCATCGGTATTCAAATGTACGCCACTACTTTTTTTTACTATCGGTACTCAAATTTTACTTTCTTTTTCCCCTCCCCATTCCATTCTCTCATTCATTTTTAACCGATATTTTCCCCGCTCATTTTGTTGCTGCAAAAATGCCTTCTTCAGCACTTCGGCAAAAATAACTAAATTTCACAATCGCATTTCTTCACTTTACCATTCATTCATTTGCCAAATTCATTTTTCAGTTTGTGTGCTGTGACTTTACTGTTGGCCAGCTCTGGAAGCATTCTTTGGTCCTTTTTCGACCATGTCAAAAGCCTTCGAACTCGCAAAAAAATTTAAAAAATTAAACAAAAATTTGAAATTTTCATAAAATTCTTCATTTTTTTAGCTTTATCTCTGCCGATTGTTGGCTTTCGGTCTTCGACTTTCTTTCGCCTTATCAACTTGGCCTAGAAATTGCAATGATCAGTTGTCGATTTGACTTATATGTGGACGAACATTTCAAGACACGCAAATGGGCATTGACCAACAAATTGATTATTCAATGGCACATTAAAAAAAGTGGCACGAAGAAAATGCAAATTGTCGAACCCGATGGCTATTCATTGCCAATTCCGAAAGAACCGTTGCCGAACAAAGTGATCGGATTCTGCGGAAGCTTCCAGATCATGTAAAAACTGTTTAGATCAGCGGATAGGCAGACAGACCCTTGGCTTCGGGGGGGGGGGAGGTGAATTAAAAAATCGCTTTTTAAGGGTGTTTTTTTTCTTTATCCAAAAATCCTGAATAAAGAGGTGTGTTTTGCAGGAAAATGGAGCCGTTTTTCGCCAAAAAACGAATATATTTTGTCCATTTTGGGTCGATTTTTAAAAAATTTGCCAATTTTTTGAAAATTTATTTATGATAAATCACACATTTTCTGGCAATTTTCAGGTACATCGATCAAAATGTGCTCATTTTTCTCAGCCATTTTTACCATTCTTTCGCCGCCACTTATACAGTGGATTTGACCATTATCAGTGAAGACATTCGCATTTTGGAATTTGTAAACATTTGGCCAATGTTCCGCGATTCAATTTTTCGCATATTTTTGAACGCCATCACTTTTCGTCGCATGTGCCAATTGGCCCCATCAATGCTCACCGATTGCCCGGCACTTCGTTTTGTCGATTTCGATGACGCAATTTTTCCCGAATTTCTGCACGATGATGACAATGCCATGGCATCGGATGGCGAAACGGTGGCCAAATGGCTTTTCACGCCAAGTCCGGATGGTGGGCCCAAGTGGCTCCAATGATCGAAGAATTCGACGAAGCAGTGTATAATTGGCTGTTGCAACGGTGCCCAATTGGGGAGACGGCGACGGCGCCAGTTAAATGGGAAGACCATCATAAAGATTCGGGTGTCAATGCCAATTTGAACAATATCAGTTTTAGTCTGTGAACTTTCACAATTGGGTGAGCAGCAAAACAGCATTTGATTTTACCGAAAAAAACTTAGTTATTTTTAAAGGCTATTGTCACCACCATCAGAAGAAGAAGAAGAAGCGGATGAAAGCCGAAAATTAATTATATTTGATGAAATGGTCGATCTCAATTTGTTGGGCTTATTTTCTCTCAGAAATGCTTTTTGTTTGGTTCTTTTGTTTGAATTTCAAAACCATTAAAAACAGTCTTAATCGATGTAAAAAGTGGTAATACTATAGATGGTACCCCCCCTTTTGAAGAAAATTTTTTTTTGTTCTGAAAAGTCTTGGAAACATGTTTATGGGGGTTTTCAGGGTAGCTGATTACGAATATGACCTTCATTTGGACCAATTTCGAATCCCGGACCCAATTTCGAACAAAAAGTTTAAAACTCAAAATTTTCGAAATTAACTTTTATGTTCGTAGCTGTACAGAATGACCATTCTTTGATATTCCAATGGTTTGTGACCGAATTTAGCATGTTTTAATCAATTTAGGAACCAAAGTAAGAATTTCGAAAATTTTGAGTTTTAGACTTTTTGTTCGAATTTGGGTCCGGGATTAGAAATTGGTCCAAATGAAGGTCATATTCGTGATCAGCGACCCTGAAAATCCCCATAAACATGTTTCCAAGACTTTTCAGAACAAAAAAATTTTTCTTCAAAAAGGGGGGTACCATCTATAGTATTACTTCAAAAGTTTTTTGAAATGGGTTGAATTAGGGGTGCGTTTGCACATTCCCAGGCTGAAAAATGCCGGAATTGGAGTGCCAAATCCAGCCCGGGACTCAACAACTGTCCACGCTATGAGAAAACGCTCAAACGCATTTTAAACGATTAAAACTTAATGGTCATATACCCATTTATAAAATATATCCTTCTAGGTCGAGCCATAAATTGCCCCCCTTCCTGGCTATGGACTCCTTTTTCTCTGTGATCAAAATTTTCACTACCACCAATTTTGAAATTTTCCGAAAATTACACATGAGGCGACAAATTTTTCGGCAGGCACAATTTTCAGTGTTTTACCCATTTTCCATGACGTAATCACAAATGGGCGACGGATTTGCTTAATAGTACACCACCCAACAGAACACAACTGAGATTTGTATTTTTGTGCATGTGTAAATAGTGATAAAACGGATTTGATTTCTGAATTTTACAAAACCAGGCAGGATATTCATACAAAACCGGTCTACGTCAGTTGGGCCCCACACGTTTGGGCCCCAGCCAATTTTTTGACAATAACTTTTTTCTTTTCCATCCAAATCCAACATTGTTGTTATCATTCGAAAGCTCTTTAATGCTTCTATTAACCTTATAAAAATCGAAAAGATTTAATAGCCTATAAAAATTTGTGTAGAAAAAACTTGAAAAATTTCGACTTTTTGAAATTTCATGCATAACTTTTTTGGTAATTGTCTAATCGCGAAACAATGTTTCGCGATTAGACAATTACCAAAAAAGTTGTGTTATGTCTCGATGGTATCACATATATGGCGAAAAAGTATGCGAGGGAAAAAAAGCAATTATTTTTAAACCTGACATTTACATAAAATAATGATAATATCATAAATTTATTTCCTACAAATAATTTAAAGACATGCAAATCTACCAGTTCATCTCTAATTTTATATTAAGATATTTTTTCATTATCATTGTTTAATTTTTCAAAAATACTTTAATAAAAATTTAATAAAACTATGTCTATTTATATAAACAAACATTAAAAAATAAACCAAAAACAAAAACATTGTAACATTGACAAATACAATATTAATATATATCTAATTAATCTTGAAATAAAAATAATCAAATTTAGACAAAAATTATTAATCCCATTTTTAGTTATTAAATAAATTAGATTGAGCATTTTTATTTCTAAATTTTTAAAATCCTGCCTCAAAAAGATGCGGGAGCATCGTCTGAGCATCGTGGAAAATTTGTGTTCTCATTAGTAAACACAAACAACAAGTGAATTAAATACAATAGAAATTACATGAAATTAGGTTGTTATATTTTGAAGATAATTTTCATTATAAACCGTTAATGATAAAAATTTTTACAACACCAATAAAGTCAAGAATATTTATTTAAAAAATAACCTTATAATAATTCAAAAAATATAATCTGCAGAAAAAAAAAATAGATTATCGGAACATAATATGCAAAATAACAAAAAAAAAAGAGGGACATAAAGTTTACTACGGTTTACCTCAGTTTGGCGCCGGCACGTTTGGGCGCCAGCAAGTTTTTTATGGCCAGAAGAATTCAAAAACCAGATTTCCAACTTTTTTCGCACGAACTTTTTTTAAAACTTGACGATATGAATTTACAATTAATTTCTTTATTTATTTTTATTTGAATAAAAAAATTATTGAGGAACTGTTAAAATAAAAAGCTTTGTAAAATTTATATGATTTGACCATGGCAAAAACAATCATAAAAATTGACAATTATAAAATATGTACAAAATAATATGGAAATTAATTATTTTTTTTAATTTAAAATTCTTGCCAAGAAAGTGAATTTTTGAGAAAATTTATTCAATAGTGACTTTTAACTATTTCTTTAAAAGTGAACCTAGCTTATCCGCCCGGTTTGCTCATATCAGGAGGATAAAATTTGAAATTGAAATAAAATTACCAGAAATTTATTTGATTATATAAATATATTATAAGAATTTTTAAGAATTTCAGAAAAGAACAACAAGAAAAAGAAATACTTGACAAAATCCATAATACTAACTTAAAAAGCGTTTAAGAAAAATACTTTTTATTTATAAGCGAAAAGAAAATAATAATAAATTATGAAAAAAGTATTTTGAAAATTATTTCATGAATATTATTACTCTAAAAAGCGTTTAATAAAAATACTTTTTATTTATAAGCGAAAAGAAAATAATAATGGAAAACAAAGTAAAGAAATCAAGAAAAATATTGATTAAATAACGAATGAATAAAAGATTAAGAAATAATCAAAACTACAGCAAAAATATAAAAAAACATTTTATAATTTCTTTTTTCATCACGCCAGCAGATATTGCCAAATAATCATAGAAAATATTAAATATAAAATAAAAATTTATAAAATAAAAATTTTATAAAAGGACAAAATAAAAAATCAAAATGTTTGTTCTCTATAATATTTTTTTATATGATTTTTAGTATAATAAAAATACAGAAAAAGAGCTACACATAAATTGACTGTAGTCACAAAATTCACATAAAAACAATAAATGGAAAAGTAAAACATATATTAACGCAATATAAATTTATTTAATTATTTTAAATTATTATTTAAAAGTTAAACAGAACAAAATAAATAAATATTCTAATAATATCTAAATATAAAATTCTAAACAGTTAGGCAAAAATAAATTAAGTATTTGTTAATCAGAAAGTATATTAATCATACAATATTCTGAATTAAAAAGTTATACAAAAAATGCTCTTTTACAAAATCAAAAATAAACACATATTCTATTACAGCCACACTCAAAATAATTGAGCTAAATTTTTTTTAATTTAAATCCGATTTTCTCAAAAATCCCAAGTAATGGAGCAAAGTGGGAGACCAATGGAAAATTTACAAAAATTTTAATTATTTTGATACTATTTAATTATTGAATACTCGATATAAGGTTTCTCTTTAATTCTAAAAATTCAATAACCATGATGAATTCTCTAGAAGTATAATAGAAAGTGTTAAAGAAATTTATAAATAAATGAATATGAAATAAAAATAATTATTCATACGTTTAGTGAATTATACAAAAATAATTATATTAAATAAATCGTAAAATAACAAATTATCAACAGGCAGAAGTAACAAAGGTGGACTCTTCAATCATTAAATTAATTGAATCTAAAAAAACGAAAATATGATAATTTCATGTTGATAAAAATAAGCAAAAGTGTATGAGTAAAAAATTAAAAATAATCATAATTAACAGATTAGATTTTTTTAATGCTTATATTAAAAAATATAAGGAAAATTAATATTTAAGTTCTCAGGCTGGCCTGCGCTACGAAGAATGGATTGTCAGTGAGGATTGTGCGTTCTAAAACAAACAAACGAAAAGGCAAAATAAAAAGAGAGAAAAATAATAACAAATCAAATAAGAATTTTATAAAAGTAATTAATTTGTTGATATTGAATTTCCAAGTCTTCATTATAATTAATCTAACTTTTACTTGTTTAAAAATAGTTTTATTGATATTATTATTTTTTTAAAAATATGTTTATAAAATTTATTCTCTGCAAATTTCAACTTGGATCGAAGCAACATCGAGTTGTTATGACAAGAAAACTTGAAAGAATAATAAAAATTTAAAAAATATTGACTATAAAATCATTCGAAGAAGAAGCAAAAATAAAAAAGCATACATCTACACAATATATAATAATAATTAAACGTCATAACTTAATAAAATGAGAATTGAGTCAGTCCAAATTTTTGAAATTGACCTTTCAAATCTTCAGTTGAATTAATTTAAACATTTTTTACATATTTTTACCAAAAAATATATCAAATATTATACTCCAATTTCAATATTGAAATTAGCTAATAAAATCAAACACTGCTAAAAAATAAATTATAAAAATTTTTGACCAATTAGCAATTACATGAGTTAATAAAAAATAAAATATATTTGTATAAACATTCATTATTCAGTATAATTATATTTAATATTTAATAAGACTAAAACCACAAAATTAAGCGTATGAAGCAAGGCATTATAATGTATGTGATGATAGAACTCGAAAAAGAAATAATACTTTTTCATATAATAATAACTTACAGGACATGGTATTGAAAAAAGAAAAAATTATAAATATAATAAAAGAAAAACAATTCGAATTAGAGTACAAATAGAAGAATATTGAATGACATTGATCTTTGTCTTTGGCCATGAGATTCAATAAATTACAAGTTTCTAAATAAATAAACTTTTTGGTTCATTTTCACATTTAAAAAATAATGCCATGATTAATTATATAAAACATTTATTTTTATTAATTTATGTCGTTTTGATAATTCTAAATAAAAGCATAAATAATTTTCTTTTCACACAAAATTAAAATTAATTGGAATTCCGATTCGGAAAATTTTGTCATCGGCCACAGAAGAGAAAGGTGGTAGAGAATGTTGCGAAGAATTCGCGAAGTACGCAAATTGCGATCGCGTCCCACTTCTCTACGTCCCATGGGATTTCCGTGTTCAACTCAGTCAAATAAAAGTTCTTTTTAATACAAAATAGGTATTACATTGAATGGCATTCGCGTCAAACGACCCATTCCTTTTTATACCCCGACAAACGCCGACTTTTCCCACCACCGAATTGCTGCGCCACTATGGGTCAACTCCACTGTGCAGAGAAAAGCCTAGTACTATCTCGTTGTTTGTAATTTCTCTCACTTTGGCGTACTATCTCTTCATTTTAATTATGTAAAAAAGAGAAATTAATCTGATGCTAAAATCTTTTTTTTAATGCCTACCAATCCTTTTCAAACTTTGCATATCTATAGAGAAAAAATTCTGCATCGTTTAATGCTGATTTTATTATTAATTATGCTAACATTTAAAAAGATATTAGATTCAACTAAAAATGTATTTCTTTTTCTCTCGTTTTGGCGTACTATTTCACATCTCTAACACACGAAAAACATCAAATTCGCTAATTCTAATAATTTTGGTTATAAGGCTACAAAATCATTTTGGACACTTAAAATCAAAAGAAAAATGATTAGTTTTTCCATTTTGGTTGAAATCAGAAGTTTAGGACTTGAGTTATAACCTGATAAAAATTTGAAATTCTTACAACTTTTTTCTGATATATCAAATTGCTTAGAACAAATATGTACATACAAATGAAAAACGAAAGAGCAAAAGAACACGAAACAATAATGAGGTATATGTAGCAAAAACAAGAAATGATGAAACTATTAAATAACAAACAAAAACAATGGTTTTTTAGACACCTCCGTCTCGGAACCCGTCCAACAGTTGGGTCCCCACGGTTACAAAAAAACAAAAAGATTTTCTAGCGGAACCGCTCAATTCGGCCCCCACAGTTCGGCCCCAGCATGTTTTTCCACTTAAGCTTTTTTCTTTGGCGTCCAAATCCATAAATCTTGGTATCATTCGAAAGCTCTTAACATGACCTATTAGCTTTACATAAAGCGAAAAGTTTTTTAAGCCTAGAAAAAATTTATTAAGAAAAAACTTCAAAAATTTCAACTTTCTTGCAATTTTCATGTATAACTTTTTTTGGTATTTGTCTAATCGCAAAGCAATAGCTTAGAAAAAGCTTCTAAACACCTTAAGCTTTCAAATGATACCAACAATGTTGGATTTGATTGACAAAGAAAAAAGTTATAGAAAGTTGTAGTGGAAAAACATGCTGGGGCCGAACCGTGGGGGCCGAACTGAGGTAGACAGACCGTTTTCTAGCATATAAAAAAGTTGAAGTTTCAAAAAATTTTGACTTTTTTTTTCTTTTTGCAATTTTAAACCCTGTTTAAAAATGGTCGAAATTTCCAATTTTTTCCTTCCCTAAATTTTTTTTTTGAAAAACCGCGCCGCAAAAAAGCTTTTATTTTTTTTTTAAATTTGAAATGGATTTTTTACAAAATGATTTTTGCTTTATAAAAGTTGTAGAAAAAATTTCGCGTTTCGCTTTTCTTTTCATTTCGCAAAATTTTTTACGGTTGTGTAGAGAATTTTGCTTATAAAAATGCCATTGTTTCTACTCCTCCTCTTCATTCCATTCATTATTCATTCTTCCGATATTTTTCCCCGGTCATTTTGTTGCTGCAAAATGTCTTCAGCAGGGATTCTGTACGTTTATCATTTCTTTTTCTTTTTTTGACAGTTCGCATTTAAAATTTCAAAACCAATTTTCAGCCTTTATTGGCCTTAAAAATCCTAAAAACGCTAAAATTTCCTTTTGGATTCCCTTGCTTTGACCTTTTTTGACTCTTTCATTGGCTTTTCCTTTCCATTCATTTCCCAAATTCTTTTTTCAGTTGGCGTGCCGTGTTTCTTCTGTTGGTCGATTGTGCCTCCATTCTTTGGTTCTTTTTGGACCATGTCAAAAAACGACGGCGCCCTCCCAAAAAAATGTTAAAAAATTAAACAAAGATTTAAAAATTTCGTAAAATTCTTCATTTCTTTCAGTTTTATCTCTGCCGATTGTTGGCTCGAAGTGTTCCATTTTCTTTCGCCTTTTAAGCTGGGCCTAGAAATTGCACTGATCAGCCGTCGATTTGACCTCCGAGTGGACGAACATTTCAAAACACGCAAATGGAAATTAAACAAACAATTCATAATCCAATGGGACATTGACGGAAACGGCACCAAGCAAATGCAAATTGTCAATTCTGATGGAAATCCATTGCCAATCCCTCGAAATCCTTTGCCCAACAAACTCATCGGATTCAGACGCATTCAAATCCTGTAAAAAATTGATTAATTTGGATTTGATTTATAATTATCACATTTTCAGTTACATCGATCAAAATGTCATCGCATTTCTCCGCCATTTTCGTCGTATTTTCGCCATTTGTGCCATCGATTTGCACATTATCGCTGAAAATGTTCACATTTCGGAATTCGTTTTGCTCAACATTTGGCCAATGCTCCGTGACTCAATTCGTACCATAATTTTGAACACCATCGCTTTTCGGCATTTGCGTCAATTGGCTCCGGCACTGCTCAGCAATTGTCCATCACTTCGCGCTGTCTCTTTCAGTGCCGACATTGTGCCCGAATTTCCGCCCGAGGACAGTGCCAACGCGTCGGATGGCCAAGCCGTGGCCAAATGGCTGTTCACGCCCCATCCGCATGGTGGGCCCAAGTGGCTCAGATGCTCTGTTAATTCATTGGATCAATGGTCTTCAACCTTGGAACAGCTGAAAACGGTGGATCATTCCCCCATTTAATTGAGTTTTTTGCCCCATTTTAGGCATTTTCCAATGCTTCTTCGCCAATTACTTTCCTCATTAACTTGACGCTTTCGTCCACTTTAATTGGTTCCGTTGTCCCATTTGATCTGATCAATGAAGTGACTGGTGAACAATTAACACTGGAACAAGAAGAGACAATTGTTTGGTTCACGCGTTGTCCAATTGGATGGGATGAGATGAAATGGATAAATGCAAGGATTGAATTATTGACTAACACTCCACCGAATCCAGTTCACTTTTTGATCACAGACGGCGCATTTGACGAAGGGTGAATAATTTAATAATTTGAAATTTTTTTTTTTTGCTAATCAACAATTGCTTAGACTTACAATTAGTGCGCTTTCAAATGTACCAAAAATGTTATTTTACAAAAAAAATTTTAGGACTCATCATTTTTTTTCAGTCTTCTCGACGCCGCTTCTCCCGGGCCGAGTGATCAGCAGCAAAATGAATGAATTGATTGATGCGGATGACCGAAATGATATGTTGGCACTGTGCCATTTCAATATTGTATATAATTTTGTTGGTGTATATTGTATATATGTATGACCTTTGTTTGCTCGCAAATCCGTCCCTTTCCATTATATTTTATGTGTATGTAATTAATTCATTGTGATATAATCATTGTTATAAATGGCTAATGATAAAACGGAATTGATTTCTGAGTTTGTTTTTACTGATCTCTGATGAAGAAATCAAATTTTTTACGAGTCCGATCAAAAATTTGAGAGTCCAATAAATTATAAATTTTTGCTTCAATTTTTGAAAAATTTTCGTTTTCATATACACCAGTCAAATACCGTATTTCTTCGATTATAAGCCCCGGGGCTCTATTGTTCAACCCCCCTCAAAAGGGTGGTTATATTCGAGGGGGGCTATAATCGAAGAAATACGGTATAAGGAAATTTGATTTTTTTTTTGCGCAAGCGATATGAAACAACAATATGTACAAACACCGTTGGCAAAACCATCGGCAGATGTACTTGGTTGATCAGAATGACCCAAGAGTGCATACCAACATGGATCGCATCTGAGGCCCCAAAAATTTTTGGAAAACGGTATGCCGAGGTCCAAAAATGTTTCGGAATTTCCAATTCCCTTAGGCAATGCTGATTTGTGAGTGGAAATTCCGGTCCAAAATTCTCTTATTATTTCCGGAATTTTTTAAGTCTTTTTTATTTAGCATCATAAAGAGAAAATATAAGAATAAATTTTATTCAACAAAGGGTCGATCGATCATTTGTCTCAAATAATAACCCCTTCAATCATTCATTCCGGCTGATCACTGCTTGGCCCCACGGCACCCGAGCACACATTTTCGGCACTTTTATCTGGTGGTGGAGACAATGGCCTAAATTAAATGCAATTTAATTGGATGAAAAGGGTATTTAGCAATGGCATTTGAATTTTCGGCGTTTTCCCATTGAAACGCCGCCGCCATCTCACTGAAATTTCATCTTTTTTCTTCCCAATAATTGGGCATCACTTGAACACCACCCATACACCATTATAACGTGGCATTATTTTCCCCGGCGGCGCCTATCGACACCGACAGACTCCCCGCCGCTGTCCCCCAAAACTGTTTTTTGGATTGACTCACCCAAATGCGTGCTCTTCGGTGGTCGTCCCAAGCAGCTTTTCACCAGCTTCGATTCTTTCCAAAATAAATGCTTTTAGCTTTTCGTTCTCCGAGGCAAGACGAAGATTTAAGCGCTTTACTTTGGCAAGTTCGTTGACCAGAGCGTTGTTGTTGAGCATATTTTGGTCGCTTTTGGGAAGGTTATCCATATTTCCTACCCGAAAATAGGCTAACATTCAAACGGACCTCCGCCCAAATCCTACCCGAAAATAGGCTAACATTCAAACGGACCTTCCCCCAAAGCCTACCCGAAAATAGGGTAACATTCAAACGGACCTTCCCCCAAAGCCTACCTACCCGAAAATAGGGTAACATTCAAATGGACCTCCCTCCCCCCTCCCTACCCAAAGAAACGAAAACGGATTTTGTTGGGCAACGGATGGTCGGGCAACAGAAATTCCACCAATTACAATAGTTTTTGTTCAGTGTCTTTGCAAATTGTAATTGCACTCCAATTGTCAATTCGTTTTTTTCCATCAAAATGCGTGTCCACCAAAACATCGAAACGGTCGGTAATCAGTGCCATTAAAAATTTGAAGAATTTCGAAAAATTCTTCATTCTCAGTTTTGTCTCTGCAGATTGTTGGCTTCCCGTGTTTTTTTTAGCTTTTTAGTCCATATTTCGTGCTCTTTTAGTCCATATAATTTACAACTCTAATAATAAAGAAAGCGCCCAAAAAGACCAAGAAAATAAATGTGTATATTACAGAAAGAATTAGCAAAAGCATTTCTGAGAGAAAATAAGCACAACAAATTGAGATCGATCATTTCTCAAAATCAATTCATTTCCGTACAGTTCAGACGACACTTTGGTTTCTTTTATCCGCTTCCATTGCGTCCACACAAAAATAAAGTTGAATATGGTAACTGACAGAAGTGGTGGCACGGCGAAATGTCTAAACCCAAAAATTGGTAAAACAAAAACAATTAGCGAAATCTGGCGGGACATCTCTTTGAAGTCGTTGACCCATTCGATATTCAGTGGACCCAAACAATTCCTGCGATTCAATCGCTTCGGTTGTCCATTATTTGTCGGAGTGTGCAACCATTTGAACAACGCTTGGCCAGCAGAAATTGCATTTGGCCCATCGTCAGCAATTCCATCGGGCAACAGACGACCAGAATCAATTGAATTCAATTTGCCAAGATCAGTGAGAATTGTTGGTGATGTGTGACGACGCAAATTGTCCAAATCCTCTTCGTCAATGGACAAATGGCGGTAATAGTTCAGTTTGTCCCCCCCCTTTTTTCGAAAATTTTTTCAATGTTTTCAAAAGTCATAAAAACACTCTTTAGGGTTTTGGGGTCGCTGATCACGAATCCGGCGCCCATTTAGGCCAATTCCTAATCCCGGACCCGAATTCGAACAAAAAGTCGAAAATTATAATTTTTCAATTTTTTATTTTTAGTCTAAAAATAGCTCAAATGATCTTTTATTGAAGCAATGTTGAATTTCAGTTCGTTTCCGTGTTTTTAAACAAAGTTTGAACCAAAAATGTGAAAATCGAAAATTTGAATTTTCGACTTTTTGTTCGAATTCGGGTCCGGGATTAGGAATTGGTCTAAATGGGCGCCGGATTCGTGATCAGCGACCCCGAAAACCCCATAAAGAGTGTTTTTAGGACTTTTGAAAACATAAAAAAAAATTTCGAAAAAAGGGGGGGACAAACTGAACTATTACCCAAATGGCGAATGTTTGTCGCAAAAATTGGCCAAATTTCATCGACAAAAACTTTCCAAATTGGCTGATCATCATCGTTTGTATGGCCACAATGTCAATTTGGTGCCCATTCTGTCCCAAATTTGCTTGTTGGAACGGAGAAATGCGAGCACAGAGTAGTCAATGTAACAGAAGAAATATTAAAATGCTTTAATATATCAAAAGTTACTCAATATGAAGGAAATGAAAACGGATTTTGTTGTGCAACGGACGATTCGGCATCGAAAATTCCACAAAATTGGCATCAATCAGTACAGTCGGAAATTGCACAAAATTGCCACCAAACGGTAGAGTCGAAAATTCTTCCATCCAAAAAAGATCATTGTCACTGATCCGTACAACAAATTTCGATGTTGGTTCATTATCGTTTGCATTTGGTCCTCTGTCCTTGCGAATTTCGATTGCTCTCCAAAGCGTTAATTCGCTTTTGCCATCAAAATGCGTGTCCACCAAAACATCGAAACGGTCGGAAATCAGTGCCATTTTGAGTCCAAGTTGAGCATGGTCAAATGATGGCAGAATGTCCATCCAAACGTCACCACAAATCCAACTGAAACATGGAAAAAAATTTAGGTAACCTAGAAATTCAAGTTAAAAATTCCTTACATTTTCTTTGTTCGTCGGTTCATTTTTGCGGCAATTTAGCTGAGCACACTTATAATTATAGGTAATTAGTCCGTAAATTATGATTGCAAAAAATGACATTAACTGTCAATTTTCTCTGCCTTTTATATGTTTTTTGCTCATCGGTACTCAAATGTACGCTAATATTTTTAGTATAAAAATGCCCTTGTTTCTTCTTCCCCTCCTCATTCCATTCATTTTTAACCGATATTTTCCCCGCTCATTTTGTTGCTGCAAAAATGTCTTCTTCAGCACTTCGGTACGCTTATTGTTTCCTTTTGCTTAATTTTTTTTACTTTTTACCAAAATTGCTTGATGAACATTTCAAACAGTTCCAAAACCAATTTTGAAGGTTTTTAACTTCATCGGCCTCAAAAATAACTAAAATTTCACTTTTTGATTCCCTCACTTTGATCTTTGACCCTTTCATTGATTCATTTGCCCAATTCATTTTTCAGTTTGTGTGCCGTGACTATTCTGTTGGTCGGCTGTGGAAGCATTCTTTGGTTATTTTCTGATCATGTCAAAAGGCTTCGACGCCCTCGCAAAAAAATGTAAAAAAAAAATTAAAAATTTCATAAAATTCTTCATTTTTTATCTTTATCTCTGCCGATTGTTGGCTTTTGGTGTTCGACTTTCTTTCACCTTATCAACTTGGCCTCGAAATTGCATTGATCAGTCATCGATTTGACTTCTACGTGGATGAACATTTCAAGACACGCAAATGGGCATTGACCAAAAGATTTATTATTCAATGGGACATTGAAGAAAATGGCACGAAGAAAATGCAAATTGTCAAATACGATGGAAATCCATTGCCAACTCCGCAAGAACCGTTGCCGAACAAAGTGATCGGATTCAGCGGATACATTAAGATCATGTAAAAAATGTTTAGATCAGCGCATAGGCAGACAGATCCTTGGCTTCGGTGGGGGGGGGGGGCTGAATTAAAAAAAAAATTCGATTTTTAGTGGTGTTTTTTTCTTATTCAGAAATCCTGAATTGAGGTGGGTTGGGTTTTGTAGGGAAATGGAGACGTTTTTCGCCAAAAAACTAATATTTATTGCCCATGGGGGTCCATTTTTAAAAATTTGCCCATTTTTTCATTAATTTTCAGATTGGAATTTATTAGTGATCACTTTTCAGTTACATCGATCAAAATGTGCTCATTTTTCTCAGCCATTTCCATCCTTCTTTCGCCGCCACTTATACAGTGTATTTGGACATTATCACTGAAGACATTCGCATTTTGGAATTTGTTTTGTTGAACATTTGGCCAATGTTTCGCGATTCAATTTGTGGCTTTTTTTTGAACGCCATCGCTTTTCGTCGCATGTGCCAATTGGCCCCATCAATGCTCACCGATTGTCCATCACTTCGTGTTATCAATTCGGATGACGCCATTTTTCCCGAATTTCTGCCCGATGACAATGCCATGGCATCGGATGGCGAAACGGTGGCCAAATGGCTGTTCACGCCTCTTCCGGATGGTGGGCCCAAGTGGATGAAATGCCTTGTGAATTTATCGTTGGACCAATGGAATACAAATATGGAACAGCTCAGAACGGTGAGCATCGGAACGGGCCAACTCAGTCTAATAAATTAGTCTGGCGCCAATTCAGTCTGGCCAACTCAGTCTGAGCCAACTTTGAGAGTGTCAATATAACTTTTAAGTTGTTGACCGAATATTCAAACAACTCTTGATATCCATTCAAAAGCTCCAATGTTTGTTAGGTTTGGTCAGCAAAGAAAAAACATTTAGTTTTCTGAATTTTGTTGATTGTGAGACGGAGTTGGCCAGACTGAGTTGGCCCCTTTGTTTTTTGTATATTTTTGTCCCATTTTTAGGGTGGCCGATCATTTCGTCACTGATCGTTTCAGTTCGTCACTGATCATTTCGTCACTAAGCAAAATTTTTAAAAAATTTCTTTGGCACATTGCATTAAGAACAGCAAAAACATTCTTTAATAAAAAAAATGCTAGCAAAAAAAGAACTAAATAAATTTAATAAATAAAAATTATAAATTGCCTTGATTGTGAAATTTGAATGGGATCTCTTCTCTGAAATAAAAGAGATTAATTTAGCTTCTCATTTTTAATTTTAAACTTCAAAATGTGCTTATTTCTAAATTTCTTTTTTCCAATTCATTATGATCAGAGGGCTCCCAACTCTTCTGACTTCAAAGGGTTACAGCGGTTTTTGACCACAAATGCTGATTTTTGTCAGTCAAATGCTGATTTTGAAAATTTTCAGTTCAGGGCCCTGATTATTAGTGCTGTTCGAGAGTCTCGGTCACGAATCTCGACTCGAGAAAGTCTCGGGTTTTTTGGTCTCGAGTCTCGGGAAATTTTCGGTCTCGAACAGCACTACTGATTATGATCACAATTGTATAAGGAAGAGGTCGGCCAGCAGGGTCTCCGTATGATTGGCCGAGAGGGCAGGGGTCGGGGAGTCAAGGGTGATATTTACGACGACCTTTTATTAACGAGGCTCCTGCACTAATGCTGCATGAGAAAGAAAAATTTTCCGAGACCGAAAAAGCTAGTCTTTTCAAGAGTCGAGACTCTCGAGCAAACACTATTTTGCAAATGCAAACCGTCTCTTCGCGGCGCTGCTTTAACATATTTTCTCGGAATTTAAGCGATCTTTATCACAAAGTTAGCCAAAAATAAATTTGTAAGAATGTCGAATTGCATTATGATGGATTTTTGGGTAAAAACAATTTTTATGAAGAGAACTTTTTAAAAAAAAAGTTTACTTAAATAATTGCAATTTTATGCTGTGGTCAACTTCTTTTCGAACTTATATATATGAAAGATTTTGTTTATTAAATAAAGTAAACATTATTTTTTAGTTTTGACAATCTGCCAGACAAATTTTTAAAAAATTTTCTCGGTGACGAACTGAACAGTGACGAAATGATCAGTGACGAAACGATCAGTGACGAAATGATAGGGAGCCCATTTTTAGGCATTTTCAAATGCTTCTTCACCAGTGACTTTCTTCATTCACTTAACGCTTTCGTCCACTTTGATTGGCTCCGTTGTAGAATTTTTTCTGATCAACGAAGCGACTAGAGAACAATTGGCACTGGAACAATATGACACAAATGTTTGGCTCTTCCGTTGTCCAATTGGATGGGATTGGGGAAAATGGAAAAGTGTGTGGAAGGAATTGTGTGCTGCTCGACCGAGACGGATTGACATTTGGATCAGAGACGGCGCATTCGACGAGGGGTGAACAATTTAATTTAATGAAAATGATCAATGCTTTTTTACAGGAGCAAAAAAATTATGGTCAAAAAATGCTCGAAAAAGCATGGTTTTTTGGGATTCTCATGTAATAAACCTTTTTTGGTAGTTAACGAAATCATTTAATTGTTTTTAACTAACGTTCCCCAACACCTTTGAAATGGACAGGGATATATGGCACTAAAAATTAACGAATGTTAATTTGTTGGACTCATAAAATGCCATTTGACCCATTAAAATTGAATGAGCTTAAAATGCAATTTATTCTTCATTTTTAGTCTTCTCGACACCGCTACTCCCGGGTCAAGTGATCAGCAACAATAGCAGCAGCAGAAATTAATGAATTAATTGATGGTTAATTGATGCGTTTTATGTGACCCAAATGATGCTGGCACTATGCCATTTCAACAATATTGTATTGTGTACAGAGTTAGCTAATTTATTTGTATTGTATTTCATACATTAACAAGGGGTGCGCCGGCGCACCCCCCCCGCGTCGTAATGGGCCTGGCGCACCCCCCCCACGTGCGTCGTAAGGGGGGCGGCTGTAAAGGAGGGAGGGGTCGTCGTGGGGTGGGTCGTAACGGAGAAGAAAAAAATTTGAACAATTTCCTTAGCAAAACGGATACAAAAATTCAAAAATTTTCCCGGCGGCGCCTACCGGCACCGCCGGACCGCCCCACCCCTTCCAAAAAAG
>SIJG01000076.1:35723-149492 GCA_023374025.1 Heterodera schachtii | reverse complement strand
AAAATGTAGAATCATAATGGCAAAAACGGCACAAATTCACCAAAATGGCCAACGGCACATTTGTGTGATGCGCTTGGAAGTTTACGCAAGTTTCATATTCTTCCACAGAGTGTAACATTTCCATGATGACAATGCACAGAGCGGCAAGCGACATCAATGCGCATCGCCGAATTCGCCAGTTTCTGAGTCCATTCCGATGAGCGTGTAGCGTTCACAATTGCCCGCACGGATGTCACAGAGGAAAGTCTGAAAACATAAATTTAAAATGAATTGGTGGCAACAAAAAACAGCGACAGCACTTTTGGGTCGGCAAAGTGCCACAGAATTGGTGAAGTTAAATGAGTTGCCAAAAGATGGTCAAAGTGAGCACAATTTGAAACAGCTTGAAGTAGACGATCTTCTCCATGATGACTCCGTGTGATGACTTCTTCCGTTTGATGTGGTCATGAAGGAGCAGCAGAACGATGCTTTGATGCAATTGGCAAATAGAAAATAATGATAAAAATACTAACAGACGCAAAATGTGAGCATTTTCTTCGAATCGTTCCCTATATATAGGCGGACGAAGGACGATTCATTTTTGGCCAAAACGCAAAATTCAAGGAGTATAAATAGGCAAAAATTTGCAGTCAATGCATCATTATTTTCTTCAGTTACAAATTCTGCCTTCTGCTGCTGACTGTTGTTCGCCTCCCCTTTGCTCACATTTCGACATCCATTTCGAACCCCTGACTCGGATCCGAGATCCGAGCCAAAACTCGAAAATTCAATTTCCGACAAAATTCAAATTATGCAACAAAATGCACGAGATAAAACGGAGAACGCGATTCAAGGCATATTATTTCGGTTACAATTGAACTGTTTTTGTCGGACCGGCTCAGTTCGGCCCCGCATGGTTCGGCCCCATAGAAAAAGCTTCTAAAAACATTAAGCTTTCGAATGATAGCAACTATGTTGGATTTGGTTAGCAAAGAAAAAAGATAGTGAAAAAAACGTAGAAAATTTGGTTTTAACGAAATATTTTTTACAAATGCACAATTAATACATTCAAAGGTCAATGAGACGGGGGTCTGAGGTTCGAGTCCGCTTGGCTGTGTTTATTTTTTAATGATACTTGATGAAAAATCATAGACAAAATGGTGGCTTTTGTAAAATCTGAGTTCATATTCGTAATCAGCTCTTTTTTCTACTCCTAATTCATTGGAAAGAAAGTTTTTACAGAAAATTAAAAATTTGGAAAAAATCAAGTACTAGATGAAAAGTCATAGACAAAATCAATGATTTTGCAAAATCTGAGCTCAGATTCGTAATCAGCGTATTTTTCCACCCCAGGGAAAAATAAAATAAAAATTTTAAGTTTATTTTTCGTCGGGACCACAATTCTACACAATTGCCATAATTTGTGATTGCAATGCGAAAAATGATGTTAAATAAACTAAAAAAAACTTTATTTATATTAATATAAAAATAAATTGGAAAATGATTAAAATATTAAAAATTAAATTTTCTAAAGGAAACGAAGGCGAGAAAGTTTTGATTGGCGTGAAAGTGAAAAAAAATCGTTCTTTTGAAAATTTAACATTCATTCGACAAAAATGAATATTATGCCATAACATTCATAAAATGCAAATACAAATCTCTTTTGATTTTTCTGTTTTTTTTTTTGAAAAATAATAAAAGTCTCCAAATTCATAAAAATTAAAACCAATTTTGACTAGTCAAAAGCAGCAAAAATTGCTTATAAATCTGCACATCTGTGAGCACCAATGTAGTTGGAAAATTAAAAATAAATTTTCGAATTCATAATTTTTTTTGGCTTTTTTAAATTTTTAAAATAGATTTTTTTTGGCTTTTCTAAATTTTTAAATAGGTCATCTCGCTCTTTCTTTTTTTTTCTGTTTCTCTCTCTCTCTCTCCGTCGTTACCCATTTTGTTTATTTGGCCGGCTTTAGTTTTTCCAATTTTTTTTTTTTTGTTGCGAAATTGCCTAATTCGATTTTACGGTTTTCAGTTTTTTTAATTGTACAATGCAAACGCCACCAACATCGTCCAAATTGACCACAACGGAGGGCAAACGGGGCTTTTTCAGTGAACCAACGGAGTTGAAGCCAACCATATCCCAGGAGGAAAATTATGCATCGAAACCATTTTTTTTTTGAGTTACAAATGGCGGAAAGGGATAATTGGGCGTCAGCCCAGTTTTTTGCATACAATTCCGTTTATAGTTGTCCAAATTGAACAAATTTATTATCATCCGGTAGCTCTATGTGTTCTCTATTAGCCTGAAAAATTTCATAAAATTGTGTTTCAAAAAATTGTGGTCAAAGAAAGTCGGAAATTTCGAAGAAAGAATTTTCAAAATTTTATTTTTTTGAAAAATTATTTGTTACATCTGTTATTCAAGGTCGGAGAATCCGACACTGACACCAATTTTGACCCATTTGCACTTCGGACACGGATTCAAATAAAAATATCAGAATTCAAATTATTCAAAACAAATGTATGAAATAAAATTCGACAATGATTATTGTCCAAATGATTGACCGAATTATGAAATTTTGGGAATGATTGACCATCCAATGGACAGAATTTGTGGCAAATTTGGATTTGAATAAATTAGCCAGAAACACGCAAAAATGAGGGAAAGACCTAACTTTCGCGCATTTGAGCCTATTATTTGAACAAATTCTGTTGCATATTTTGAATTTTATTGAAAATTTCCCTGTCCAGGGTCCAATACGGTGGTCTAAATGGATGTCAGAATCGGATTCTCAGACCTTAAAACAACTTTATTAAAAAAAAAATTTTTTTTTTTCGTCAGGGGGAGGTACCATCGTTAGTATTACCAAAAAATGAAATTTCCCCGGGTTTACCTTCACAGGGCGAAGGTCTCTGGAAATTGGCTTGAACGACATAGTCGATGAAAAATTCAAATTTCGCTTTTCCATCATGTAAATTAAATAAACGTTCCCAAAATGTTAGCCCCTTTCACATTCGTCTGCTGCTTATGGAGAGTGTTGGGCTTTCAAATCGGAATGCCGTCGGTCGGACACGTCGTTTTCCCCAGCCGTCGGTGGCACCTCAAAAAGTGGAACTGTTGAACATCGACGAGTACAGCATGAAGGAGCAGACGATGTGCACTTTATTTGTCTCTAAAGCTAATGGACGGACTTATGGCCAGAAAAAATTTTCAGGGGGTTAGGGCGACCCGAATTTTTTTGCCTGCCTGAAAAAAAATTTGTTTTTTTTCAAAATTAGGCCTCGCTATGGCAAAAGAAATTGCATTTTAGTCAATTTGTCAACCATTTGTGGGCTAAATTGTCTATTTTTTGTAGTAACAGATGAATTTAGTGGTTAGCATGTGGTAACGAGAATCGCGCTGAGTTTTCAAACAAAGTCTAAAATTCGATTTTTTTTTTTTTTTTTTTTGTATAAAAATGGTTTTAAAATTGGTCGGAATGAAAATTTTAATTATTTTTTGACTGTCAGGATTCGGCACAATATTTTGCCGATGAAAATTTGTTGCCCAAAGGCCTGAAGCATTGTGTGGGCATTTTGAAGAACAAAGGCTTTTCACAGAAAGCGGCGGTCGAGGGTGCCAAGGCAATTGGAGTTCTTGCCGAACACAAAATCTTGGTCAATTGAAACGATTTGTTTGCATTAAAATTTGAACAACCGAATTTAGCCTCTTGGAAGGGTCAAAGGAATTTTGAAAGGACTGGATGGACCAAATGCTTTGCGAAAGAATGATGGATGAATAAATACTCTATTTTCTGCATTTTTTTTGTTGCTGATTTGAATTTTCATTGAAATGCTCCTCACTTTTGTTGATTTTTTCGTTCGAATACATTTTTTTATTTGATTTTTTACGGTGTGATGGATAGATGGATCAGATTTAGGTACTTTTCCGGGTACTAATGCACTTTACAGACCATAAAAAATAAAATTGTTTTTTAAATCATTTTAAAGATTCCTAGGAGGATTTTGAGGTTGCTGATCATGAATCTGACATCCATTTGACCAAATTCGAATCCCGGAGCCGTATTCGAACAAAAACCCGAAAATTCGAATTTTTTAAAAATTATTTTATGGTGCGAAAATAACTCGGACACGAGTTCGGGGTTCGAACTTGGTTGAAATGGATGTCAGATTCATATCAGAAATCCCAAAAACGCCCTAGAATTTTAATGATTTAAAAAAACTACGCGCCAAATGTTGATTTAAAATTTTTTTTTTTGACTTTGGCCCCAAAACGGAAAAGTACCCAGATTTATTTGGACAAACAAAAAATGCTGAAATATTGGATGACATCAAAATATGAACATAATTTCTCAAAGCAATTTAATTCTCACAAAATAAGCAGTTAAAATATTAAAAATTCAAAAAAAAAAAAATTTGTTTTAAATTCAAAAAAAAAAAAATTCAGGGGAGAAACGACTCAATGGGAAAACGGTGCGGGGGGAAAATACGAGGGAAGGGAAGGGGGGGGGGGGGAAGAGCTGCTTCCCCGTGCAAATCCCTAAAAATCCTTGAAAATTTTACAAAGAAAACCTTGAAAAACTTTTTTCAGCTATTTTTAGAAGTTTTGAAAAAAACAGTAATTTATCAAAAAATTTTAGAAAATCGCTGAAATTCTCAATTTTTTTTTTGAAATTTTCTCTAAAAAATAGTTTTTTTAAAATAAAATCTTAAACAAAAGTTTATAAAAATAATTTTTTGGACCGTAGGGGGGAGGCTGATGTTACGGGGGGAAACGGTGAGAGCGGGGTGGGGTGGGGGGGGACGTAGTGCCGCCCGTCGCTCGTCAGTATCCGTCCGCAACATCCTCATTAGCGTAAATCGGTGTCCGAATTATCCGCCTCATTAACGGAAATGTCAATTTTGTTCCATCGCTCTTCAAATCGCCACTTTCGCCTCCCTTTCCCATTCCGTCCATTTGCGCTGGTCGCGCACAAAAGCGGACAACGCAAAAGCAAAAAGCGGTTGCGTTCATATTGCTTCAATGTCATTAGCTCCCCGCCGCCGTCACTGAATTTGTTGGTCAGCTCAAAGGGCACGACGGTGTCGCCGGCCCACGGGCGCCAAGAAAAAACGACGATGAAATTGGCGGGGGACGAGGCATTGACAAATGCCTAAAACTTGGAATCATTCGATCTCTATTTTCATGTAAATCCCCTCCTTAAAAAATTGTTCATTTTTCTTGCAATTTTTTGTTTAATTCGACTCAATTCATGAAAAACTATTTTTCAAACTAAAAACAATTTTCCTGCTAATTTGGCACAATTATGCGGGCGCAAGAATGCAATTCCACATTTTGCCCATGGAATGGGCAGAGGCATGGGTTCGACTTTCATCAGAGGCCTACCCCTACCCAGATTTTTTTTTCTAACCATTTTAGTCCCTATAAATCATCCAAACCCGAGATTAATGACCGTTTTGAATCCATCCATTTTTGCTGACCACTGCTGCTTTGAGTGGATATGGCACCGGAGCAACTTTGGCAGATCATTAGCCGACGAAATAAACAACCATTTGGCCAATGATTGTCCATTATTGGACACATTGGCACTGGCACTATCGTCAATGGCCGGAAATTCGGGCGAAAAGTGCCCAATTGTCAGCGATCGGAGTGCCCGGAATCGCCGAGGACGGCACATTGTTGTTACAACCGGCACAAATCGTGGGCCGACCACACAACAATTGAGCAAATGTTGTGCTTGAGCATTGGCCAATTGGCCAAATGTTTGGCAGCGCAAACACCGAAATTCGCCCACTAATTTTTTCAATGGCCAAATTTGTGCCGCAGCAAACGGTGAAAAGATGCCGAAAATGTTTGAGAAATGCGACAACATTGTGGTCAATGTAACTAAAATAGTAGAGAGTACTTTTTTTGGAGAGTTCGACATTTTGAAAGAAGCCTGGACCTACACATATTTTCGGAAAAACCCCAGGAAATTCCAGGTCCAGGAAAAGCCTAGGTCTTTTTGAATTTGTTTGAAAAAGTACCTTTAGGGTTTAAATTTGTTAAATACAAATAAAAACTAAAAGCATCTAATTGACACATTTGGTTTTAATTTATTTAATCAACTTTTGAATTTTAAAACTAAAACACTAAACACTTAAAAGAAAAAAATCGAAAAATTTACCCAGGAAATCCATGATTTTCGTGTTGAACATGGAGCTGGATTTTTTCATTGTGCAGCTACTTGGCTATTCTGGGCCAAAAACCAATAAGTTCAGGAAAAATCCAAGTTGACAAAAATGGCCTGGATCAAGAAGATTTAGGAAAAATCCAGGCCCAAGCCTAGCTTTAATATAGTTTTATGACTTGTCTATTTTCGGGTTACATTTCCTACTAATTTTCACTTTATCCGAATGCCTTCAAATCCGATGATTTTGTTGGGTAACGAACGCATTTTTCATGACTATAAAAATGTTTTGTTTTACGATTTTCCTTTCATTATAAAGAAACATTATTTCCAACGCAATTATTCTGTCCTTTGTGAAATCATTCGGAAACACGACAAATTGTGCTAATTGCCACAAAAATGAACCGACGGTAAAAGGACACTTAAAAATTAAATCATTTGCAATTAACTTTTTCAAATTTTCAGTTGGGTGATCAACGACGTTTTGATGGACATTTTCCCGTTTTTTGACCATGCCCAACTCGGCCTCAAATTGGCACTGATTTCGCCACGTTTTGATGCGCTGGTTGACACGCATTTCAATGGCAAAAAGGAATTGACGCTTTGGAGAACAATGGCTGTTTGCACGAACACTGTCGCAGCAGTGCCACATTTATGGGTGGCAATTGACGAGGTCAATTCGGTGACATTTCCGCTGCCAGACCATCCGTTGCACAACAAAATTCGCTTTAATTTCATTCAAATTGAGTAATAATTACAAGTCAAATCACAGAATGTTGACTGATCAAAGCATCACATCCCCTTTTCAGGCACATCGATCACTCTGTCGTCACTTTTCTTCGTTCCAACCAACAAATTTGGGACAAAGGCATCAATTTGGATTTGCTTATTCCCACACACACCGCCGAATGCCAACAGATTTGGGATGTTTTCGTCCGTGAAATTTGGCCTTTTTTTGCGACAAACATTCGTCGGTTGAGCTTTTCCGATGCCGATTATTTGGACACTTTGCGTCGCTGCACTTCGCCTACAATTCTCACTGATTTGAATCAGTTGAATTCAATTTATGCCGGATATTTGTTGCCCGATGTCATTGATGCTTCTGCTGATGGGCCAAATGCAACATTTTCTGCCGGCCAGGCGTTGTCCAAATGGTTGCACACGCCGAGCAAAAATGGACAACTGAAGCGATTGTTTTGCAAAAATTGTTACAAAGAAGAAAAATTCAACTGGGTCAACAATTTCAAGGAGGTGTGGCCCAATATTTTCGGCAAAATGACTGATTGTCTTTCCATTTTTGTTTTCCATTGTTTAGGCATTTATCCGTGCCACCGCCACTTCTACCGCCAGCTACAAAATCCAATTTTCTGTTCATCGGCCGCGCAAGTCAAGGGTGCCATTTGAATTGGTGAATGACCAAACACAAGAAAAGCTGACAATGAAGAAAGCAAGCGAAGATAAATTGGAAAAGCGATGGATAATGAAACGATGCCAAATTGGGGAGACGTCGGCGACGATTCAATGGGAGGAAGAAAATTTGGATGATTTTAACTCTGTCTTCATTTGGCTTGTCAGTGCCAAACGATGCATTGGGTGAGTACAGTAAAAATCAATTGTTTCAATGGCATAAATGTGGCACTTAATTTAGGCCATTGTCTCCGACTCCACCAGCAGAAGAAGCGGGTCAAAACAACGAAAAAGTGTTCTCGACGACTCCCGGACCAAGCGGATCAGCAGCGGAATGAGTGATTATTTTGAAATGTCGTCTAATTGCGCGGAAGTGAATTAATTATTATTTGAGAAATGGTCGATGATCTCACCGATTGGAATTTGATTTGTTTGAGCTCATTTATTTTCTGTCAGAAATGCTCTCTCTCAATTTCATTTGTTGATTCTTTCGTTCGAATACACAAATTTATTCGTTTGTTTTATTTGTTTGTTAAAGGGGAACGGAAAAAAATACCGCAACTAAATTTGGTTGGGAATGATTGAAGAAAAAAGTTGTAATAAGCAAAAAAAAAAAAAACAGCGAAAAACTGCTACCTTGCTAACATTCTAATTTTTAGTGAAATTTGTGACAAAAATACTCAAATTTAAAATAAGAAATGCATTTAATTAATTGAGAAGTGATCAAAAAAATTTCCGAGTGCTCATTTTCAAGGACATCCTTGGAAAAAAGGACACTTCACTTTCCTATCGGAGAGGCCTTAATCTAAGGGTGTCCTTGGCATACGAGAACGAATGCGAACCCTGGTTTAGATGGTACCCAGCCCCTCCCAAATTATTAAATTAGCATTTATATTTTGAAAATGGTTTTGAATACACATGAAAAAACAGAAAACCATCAAATTCTGCAACAAAAATTTGTACATATAAGCCATTTATAGACAAATAATGACTTTCGTTCAAATTCGGTTAATGGGTTCAAAATTAGTAAAACTAATGACGGATTTGTGATCAGTGATCAGAGACCGCGAAACCAGGAAACATTTTTATGAATTTTTAAATGAAAGTATCCTATTACAGCTATTTCCACCAGGAATTCACACAAAGCTGCAACGAAATGCCCATTTTGGAGGACAATTCGGTCCAATGTTTGGAATGGGCGCTCGGCGCGGAGGGCATGGCACTTGTGGGCAATTAAAGTAAGAAATTTTTTGGTTTTTTTTCTCCATTATTTGGCAATAGTCGTATTTGCTTCCATATTTGAAAATTATGAGATTTCTCAGTGTTTTCAGGGAGGGTTAAAAATTGCGTCCCAATTTTGGGATTTCCATTTTAAAGTAAATTTGAAATTTGTAATAAAACGTAATTTTTTTGGCGTTTTTTCGTACACAAAATAAAATGAAATTGAAAAACAATCTCGAATTTTGTCATTTTTTTGTAATTTATTCATTGTTTTTCATTTAAATGTCCTTTTTAGTCGTTTTGGTCCTCCTGACGACCTCAAATATTTGGTGGACCGTGCCCATCAGTTGGGCATCACTGTGCTGCTCGACGTTGTCCATTCGCACGCGTCCAAAAATGTGGCGGACGGACTGATGGGACGGCACCAATGCCGGGTGAGTTTTTTTTTGTATGTACAAATTTAACTCCTTGAGGTCTCGGAAATTAATATAAGAAAAATTTTTTTGAAATTTTTTCAAATCCTTTCTTTCTCATTTCATCAAATTTTCAGACCATTTTCCCCGTTTCCTGTAATAGTGTGCTTTGTCCTCACCCCCCCTTTTGGAATTAAATTTTTTTTCTTCTAAAAAGTCGTGAAAACATTTTTACAAGGTTTTTTGGGCTCGCTAATTACGAATCCGGCATCTATTGCGGCCAATTTCGAATCCTAGACCCGAATTCGAACAAAAAGTATTTGAATACACGGAAACGAAATGAAAGTCATCTCTGCTTTTCAATAAAGGATAAATGAAAAATCGAAAATTTTGAGTTTTCGATTTTTGTTCGAATTCGGGTCCGGGATTCGAAATTTGCCGAAATAGATGCCGGATTCGTGATCAGCGACCGCAAAAGCCCTTGTAAAAATGTTTTTACAACTTTTTAGAAGAAAAAAATTTTATTCCAAAAAGGGGGGGGGACAAAGCACACTATTACCTGGTTTCCTTTCCACGCCATCGTTTCACCAAACCAAGTGTCTAAAATTTATTGTTTTTTTTTTGGAAAATTAGTCGAGTTTTGTAATAAGTTTTACCAAGATGAACACACCATTCATTCCCATCCATACGAAAAAACAAATTTTTTTTCAAAAAAAAAATTTTATAAAAAAATTCAACAAAAAAATATAAAATTTTCAAGGTTATCATGGATTACTAATTTGTTTTTTTTTTTTACAAGTTAATCCAAAAACCGCTAAAATTCTGATTTGAAAAAAGTTTTTATGTTTGAAATCAAGGGGGGCAGGTCAGGCAAGGGGTCGGTCATGCATTCAGGGTGGCCTCCAAGTACTCTAAAAAATATTTAAAATTTTTTGTTCCCGGAGTTATTTTCAACAATGCGGAAATTTTCTGCCTACCGTTATGAACTTGGCAAGCCTGTACATGGGGAGAGAGTTTGGGCGATCCCTATCCTGATAAAAATTGAATTGGCCAAAATGAATCAGCTTTTTACCGGGAAATTTATTGGTCTCAAATCAGAACTAAGGTAACAAATTCAGTGACGGCACTTTGCTTTTGAATGGACACCGTTTCCTACAGTTTCTCTTTGCTTTCTTTTTTGTGCTTTCTTTTGTAAAGATTCTCGTTTTTAATCCTTTCTGCTCATACATAATTGTTTGTCCCAAATAAATTTTTTGACGCTGATCACGAATCGTCAATTATTTCGACCCATTTCAAACTCCAAGCCCGAATTCAAAGACAAAAACTCAATTTCTAACTAAATTCACATTGTTGTACTAGATATGAATACTCATCAAGAAGATGCGCAACGCGAAAGGCGCTTGCTTGAGGCATTTTATGAGGGATTGGCACTTGCTTTGGATGGAGCGGACAACCGCATCCGCACCTGTTTACATGAGGCTGGCCACATGGGCAAAAGCCATTTCGACCCGGGTTTCCCCGACGAATTTATGATTGTACTATTTGGGCTTTAGAAAACAATAAAAAACATAATTTAGTCCGAACTCCTGGCAGAGGAGCAAGGAGAGACAGTCTTCCATGGGCCACAGGAAGACACGCTAACTCTCGAGCAGCTAATAAGCCGTCTCGAAGAGAAGGTGGCCGTGTATCAAGCGGAGGGGCACTTCTGCGGTGGGCCACTCCGTGAGGAAACTGACCACCAAGAAGCCATGGAGCTGGCGCAGACAGTACTTGTTGAAGTTTTTAAAAAATGAAGAACATGTGTTTAGATTGCTCAAATGCAAGCAGTGGGTGCTCTTCTGCAACCAACTGATGAGCAAATTGAGCAATTGGTGACGCAACTGATGTTGGCCGCCGAGGAAACCGCCCGCTTTATGATTGAACAGAGGGCATATGATTTTTGAATGGGTAACTTGAATGCAAAAGTCGGAAAACTTGATGCCTTGGAATGTCAATCTTTTGTTTTCAGATCGCCATTGAGCTGTTCGCTCGCAATAAGCTTAAGCCGAAGGACCTAAATGAGTTTGTCACAGAGCCATGGTTGGCTAAATTAACCTTGACATTTATTTTCAGCCAATTTGGACCACCGGCGAATGCTGAAGGCGATGAAGAGGAAGAAGAGGAGGACGAGCAAATGGATGTGGTGCAGAATGATGAGTGGGAAGATTGAGGGTTTTTTTTGTGGGATTGTTAATAGCGGCCACATAGGATAGTTTAGAAATTCCCTTTTTCTTTTATGGTTGGGTGGTCACTAACCAGAGATGAAACAAGTCTAAGCAGTTTAAATTTAAAAAAGGTTTTGTATTTCCGAGAATAGGGATGAGATTCAATTGATTAATAAAGAGACGTTTTAAAATTAATTATCTCACATTTTTAGGAAAAATAATCATTTACATTCATTTGTTTTTTTTGTTGTATAAATCTTTTGTTGGAAACAAGAAAACTCAGTCACTCCCCCCTTCCCTCCTGCTCACAATCAGTTTTTTCACGAAAAAAGTAAATAGAAATACAAAAAATCGATGACTGATCAGTAAGATCACGACTTTTAGTGACGAAAAGTCTCAAAATAGTTGGCTCTTGTGCAGTTTAGGCCCCATATACAAAAATTTTACATTTTAGAATAAAAGAAGCCAATCTATAGGTTTTCGGGGTCGCTGATCGCGAATCCGGCATCCATTTCGGCCAATTCCAAATCCCGGACCCGAACTCGAACAAAAAGTCGAAAAATTAAAATTTTTTATTTTTCATTTTGATTTATAGTCTAAAAATAGTTTAAATGATTTTTAATTGAAGCACTGATGACTTTCAGTTCGTTTCCGTGCATTTAAACAATGTTGACCAATAATATGAAAACAAAAAATTTTAATTTTCGACTTTTGGTTCGAATTCGAGTCCGGGATTTGGAATTGGACGAAATGAATACCGGATTCGCGATCAGCGACCACGAAAACCTATAGATTGGTATATCTTATTCTGAAAATGTAAAAAAATTTTTTTGTATATGGGGCCTAAACTGCACAAGAGCCAAATAGTTAACTAAAATAGTGAGTAAAAATGCCAAAAGAATGACAAAATAGTGGCAAAATTGCAAAATAGTGACTAATTAGCTTGCTGTCTCAAAAGTGGTGCTTACCACCCGACCCATTTTTAAGCCGGGCTCCCGTCCCGCAAAATTTTTCAGTACCAATCCCGCAGCGGGATTGACTTTTGCAAATTCGTCCCTGTTTTTGAAGAATTTTCATTTATACCAGTAAAAAAAAATACTGTATAAGAAAGTTCAATTCGAGGCCCCAAAAATTTTCGGAATGCCGAGGTCCAAAAATTTTTCAGAATTCCCATTTCTCTAATGCCATATGCTGCTGAGTGGAATGCTGCTGAGTGGAAATTGCGGTCCAAAATTCTCTTTTTTTTTTCGGAATTTTTTAAATTTTTTTATTTAACATCATAAAGATAAAACATAAGCATAAATTCTATCCAGAAAAGGATCGATCGTTCAATTCTCAAATAAAAATCCATTCAATCATTGCGCTGATCACTGCTTGGTCCCGCGGCACTCGAGCACACATTTTCGGCACTTTTATCTGCTGCTGGTGGAGACAATGGCCTAAATTAAAATGCATTTTAATTGGGTGAAAAAGGAATATAGAAATTTGGCAAATGCCATTGATGACTCACTGCTTACACTTACCCAATTCTATCTTGGAAGTCAGTCAAATACAAAAGGACATTGTTCAAATTGGCATCCGAATTTTCGCAGTTTTCCCCGACGCCACCTCATCCATATTTTCATATTTCTTCTCGCCAATAATTGAACATCGCTTCAACACCGATACACCATCATAACGTGGCATTTTCTTCAGTTCATCTTTTTTTTGTCCGCTCATTCTCCAATTCAAATGGCACAATTCGCGTTGACGGGAGTAAAAAAAGTAAATGATGTAACTGACAGAAGTGAGGGAATGGACAAAAAGATTTTTCCTCATCGGTACTCAAATGTACGCGAATACCCTTTTTCACTATCGGTACTCAAATTTTACGGGCCGGGCCGTTTTCGCGTGGCCCTTTTCGCGTGGCCGTTTTCGCGTGGGGTACGTTTTCGCGTGAGTGCCTGTTTAGGATTGAAATTGGTCGGATATGTACCGAACATCCATTTTTCGATTCCCGAACCCGAAATCGAACAATTTTCATAACTTTTTTTTTGTTTTTTCTTTCTTGCGTCTGGTCACCTTCTATAATAATTTGTCAGTTTGTTCGAATGTGCGTCAAACGGGAAAAATAAATGAAATTTTATAAAAATTCATTAATTTAACAAAGGAACAAAATTCGGGCAATTGTGAAGATCTTTGGTCCCGAAATTTTTTAATTTTATTTTTTTATCTTAAATTTTTTTAACACTTTTCTAGGGGTGTTTTGAGGCGCTGAGCAAGAATCCGGGGTACTTGTGCAGTTTACGCCCCATAAATTTTAAAAAATTAATTTTTAAAGCCCATTTTTATAGGTTTTTGGGGTCGTTGATCACAAATTTGAACTCAGAATCGTGCTATTTTGAATCCCGAACTCTAACACCCGCAAAAATGCATGTAACAAAAAATAATCAACGAATTGGTTGTTGACTCGAAATCGGTGAAAATCAATTTTGGAAAATTTTTTTGCAGATGTTCGAAATCGAGTTCTGGATTCGAAATAGCAAATTTCTGAGTTCAGATTCGTGATCAGCGACCCCGAAAACGTATAAAAATTGGTTTTAGAATTTATATATATAAAAAAAATTATGGGGCGTAAACTGCACAAGTACCGAATCCAGGCCTCCATTTCGGCCAATTCCGAATCCCTAACCCGAACTCGAACAAAAAATCGAAAATTCAAAATATCAAATTTTCATTTTTATGTTCGTATCTTTAGAATGACCATTTTTTGGCTTTGAAATAGTTTTTGTCAAAAGTTAACAACACCGAAAACACTAAACAATGTTTTAAGAGAAATAAAAAAAAAAAATTTAAATTTAATTCTCGAAAAATGTTCGGGTTAGGGGTTCGGAATTGGTCGAATTCGCGATTTCTGTGTCTAAAAATCGCATCCCTAGTAATGAATTCTCTAATATGCAACCACGCGAAAACGACCCCGACCGCAAATTTTACTATAAAAATTCCCTTGTTTCTTCTTTTCCTCCTCATTCCATTCATTCGCTCATTCATTTTTAACTGATATTTTCCACGTTCATTTTGTTGCTGCAAAAATGCCTTCTTCAGCACTTCGGTACGTTTATTGTTTCTTTCTTTCTTTTTTGTTTCTGGGCGTTTCGTATTTTTTTTGCTCAATTTTTTGTTACCAAAATTGCAAAATGAAAATTTTAAACATTCAAAACCAATTTTGAAGCTTTTTAGTTTCATCAGCCTCAAAAAACTACTAAACATTTCACATTCGGATTTCTTCGCTTTACCATTCATTCATTCATTGTCCAATTCATTTTTCAGTTTGTGTGCCGTGACTTTACTGTTGGCCAGCTGTGGCAGCATTCTTTGGTTCTTTTCTGATCATGTCAAAAAACGACGACGCCCTCCTAAAAAAGAAATGTAAACAAAAATTTCGAAAAATTTGAAAAATTCTTCAATTTTTCAGCTTTATCTCTGCCGATTGTTGGCTTTTGGTGTTCGACTTTCTTACGCCTTCCCAACTTGGCCTCGAAATTGCACTGATCAGCCGTCGATTTGATCTCCGAGTGGACGAACATTTCAAGACGCGCAAATGGGCATTGACCAAAAGATTGATTATTCAATGGGATATTGAAGAAAATGGCACGAAGAAAATGCAAATTGTCAAATCCGATGGAAATCCATTGCCAATTCCGCAAGAACCGTTGCCGAACAAAGTGATCGGAATCAGCGGACAGATTCGGATCATGTAAAAAATGTTTAGATCAGCGCATAGTCAAACCCTTGGCTTCGGGGGGGGGGGGGCTGAATTAAGGAATTCGCTGTTTATGGGTGTTTTTTTCATTTTTAGAAATCCTGAATTAGGTGGTTTTTGTATGGAAATGGAACCGTTTTTCGCCAAAAAACCATAAAAATTTGCCCATTCTTAAGAATTTTTATTTTTTTAAATTGGAATTATTTGTAATCATTGATTATGCACATTTCAGGTACATCGATCAAAATGTGCTCACTTTTCTCCGCAATTTTCACCCTTTCGCCGCCGCTTATACAGTGGATTTGGACATTATCAGTGAAGACATTCGCATTTTGGAGTTTGTGTTGCTCAACATTTTGCCAATGTTCCGTGATTCAATTCGTGGCTTTTTTTTGAACGCCATCACTTTTCGTCGTATGTGCCAATTGGACCCATCAGTGGTCACCGATTGCCATGCACTTCGTCTTGTCGATTTCGATGATGCCATTTTTCCCGAATTTCTGCCCGATGACAATGCCATGGCATCGGATGGCGAAACGGTGGCCAAATGGCTTTTCACGCCAAGTCCGGATGGTGGGCCCAAGTGGCTCCAATGCCATGTGGATTTGTCGGTGGATCAATGGACGGCTTCTATGGAACAGCTCGGAACGGTGAGCATCGGAACAGGCCAACTCAGTCTGAGCCAACTTTATGTTTTTCCGTTCTATTTCATTGGTTTTTCTGTATATTTTTGTCCACTATTTTTAGGCATTTTCCAATGCTTCTTCGCCAGTGACTTTCCACATTTACTTGATGCTTTCGTCCAGCTTAATTGGCTCCGTTGTGGAATTTGATCTGATCAACGAAGTGACTGGGGAGCAATTGACACTGGAACAAGATGACACAGATGAATTTGAGCTTTTCCGTTGTCCAATTGGATGGGATTGGCAAAATTGGGAAAATGAGTGGAAAGGATTGAATGCTGCTCGACCGAAACGGCTTAGAATTTGGATTAGTGACGGCGGATTCGACGAGGGGTGAAAATTGAATGAGCTTTTAAATGTAATTTAAATCTTTTAATTTTTTCAGTCTTCTCGACGCCGCTTCTCCTGGACCGAGTGATCAGCAACCATAGCAGCAGAAATGAATGAATGAATTAATTGATGTTTTTATGTGACCTAAATGATGCTGGCTGGCACTGTGCCATTCCAACAATATTTTATTGTGTATAGAATTTGCTAATTTATTTGTATTGTATTTGACCTTTGCTTGCTTGCCGTAAATTCGTCCATTTGTATTTTATGTGTATGTACATTTAATTAATTATTGTGAATAATTGTTGATAACAATGGCTAATGATAAAACTAACATGAAATTTCCGACTTTTAAAAATTTTTTGTTAAATTTTGATAATTTAAGTGCAAGTTTAGTTCTAATTTTCATATAATCTTTCCCAAATACCTACTTATTTCGGAAAAAAAGAAAGCTTTTAAATTTGAATAAATTTCCATGGAGCGAAAAATAGGTTAATAAATAGGGCTGACTGATTAAAATTTTCAAAAGCCTCATTCGGCAAGCAAAAAAGCCTCATTTTGGGTCAAAAAGGCTCATTTTTACAAAATTTATTCGAAACACGCTTAAAATGTTCAAATGTTGTAGTTTTGACTGTCCATGATCAATTTGAGCAATTTTTTGTTAGAAATAAGCATTTGGGAAATTCTGAGCACAAAAATCGAAGTTGATTTTTTGCGGCACTTTTTTCAAAAACTTTCGGGGAATAAGAGGCCGGCGGTGCCGACAGGCGCCGCCGGGAAAATTTTTGTAATTTTTAATGCGATTTGTTAAAAGATTTGTCCACAAAAATGGTCAAATTTTGTGATTTTGAGCAAATTTTTAAGAAAATAAAGGACTTTTAGGGCCTGGCGGTGCCGATAGGCGCCGCCAGGGAAAAAATTGAGAATTTTGACCATATCTTTAGCAGATTTTCATTAAAAAAAATTCTTTATTTTGCGACTTTTCTCAAAAAACCACAAAAAGCCTCAAAGCCTCATTTTGAAAATTTAGCCTCATTGACCTACCAAAAAACCACAAAATGAGGCTAAAGCCCACATCTGGCAGCCCTGTTAATAAAGCAATTTCATTAACATTAATGATTTTACTCATCGGTACTCAAATGGGTGATGTTAGTTTTCGACAGTGGTGATTAGAGATCGGCGCGGGATTTTGCGGGATCCCAGTCCGCAATCCGGCCTTTTTTGCAAAATGCGGGATTCGCGGGATTAATCCCGCGGGATCCCGTCCCGCAAAAAATTTTGGATTCCAATCCCGCAGCGGGATCCGCAAATTTGACTTTTTGTGCGGGATTCTGCGGGATTTCATTGATTTTTTGAAAATTAAAAAAACGCCAGCGAAAAATGGGGGATTGGCAGATTGGGAAAATGGCGAAGAAATGCATAAACAATTTGCAAATCGGAGAAGTGAGACGGTGGGATACGGTAGGCAAAGAAAAGAGAGAGAGAGAGAGAGAGAGAGAGAGAGAGAGAGAAAAATAATAAATGTGAATAAAATAAGAAGACCAAACTTTCGCTAAACGACTGACTAATTGATTGCCTTTAATTTGCGTTTGCCGTTGTTTAGACATTTCTCCGTGCCACCGTTTCTGTCAGTTACAAAGTGAATTTGGTCTTGGCAAATTCAACACCAATGGAGCCATTTGAATTGGAGATGAACGGACCAAAGAAAATCTGTCATTGGAGAAAATTCCGCGTCATCATGGCAATTGGCTGTTGAAGCGATGCCCATTTAGTGAAAAGGCGGCGGTTAAATGGGAAGACGAAAATTTGGACATCAATTTTAGCAATGTCTATTTTATGCTCAATATTGACACAAATTGCGTTGGGTGAGTGCAACAGATAATTTACAATTATTCAATTAAAACTGCACTTAATTTTAGGCCATTATCGCCACCAGCGGAAGAAGAATATGAATAAGCGGATCAAAGCATGGAAAATGTCGTCTAATTGCGCGGGAGTGAATTAATTATATTTGAGAAATTGTCGATGATCTCAACAATTGGAAACGGATTTGATGCTCATTTTATCTCAGAAATGCTTTGTTGATTTTCTTTCGTTCGAATATAAAAACATACATTTATTAATATCTGTTGTGTTTTTTTTTTTGAACTTTTTCTGCTGGATGTTCTGACAAATAAAAGCACTTGAACTAAAATAACTAAAACTGAACACTTACCAGTCGTACGGGAACCGGCCACTTCGGCGCGGGCCATTTTGGCGCCGATTCAAATAACTTTTTTCATTATCAACCAAATTAAATATGTTTATTATCATTCGATAGCTCTTGAGATTCTCTATTAGCCTACAAAATTTCAAAAAATTTCATCTGTTTACAAAAAAGTTATGGCCAAAAAACCTCAAAATTTGACTTTTTCTTGGCTTTTTTGGCGCCGCGTGCCATAACTTTTTTATTTTTGAATCATTCATTTCTATTTTAGCTCTATAACCAAGCTATCTTTAGTAATAAAAATATTTTTAGATAATTTATAATTATTTATAAAATACATAAACTTTACTTAGTTTTGTTAACACACTACTGCGTTTATGAATTTAAATATTTAAAAAATGAAAACATTTTTTTCATCAGATGATTTCTTAAAAAATCAGGATACATTTATTATTTATAATTAATAATAAATATATAACAAAATTAATATGACTGAAGATATTTCTGACAATTACAGAACCAAACTTAAACAACTGTTGGAGATCTATATTTATCGATAAAGAAAAAATGTTCTGATTTTAGTGTAGGCCAAATTAAAAAATTAGCCATTAAAAAATTCTTGCGGCTAATTCCCCCTCCAAAAATGTTACATATAAAATTGAATAAAAACATTTGTAATTTTTGATCAAAAAATTTGTAAAAATAACAAATGAAGCAATTTCGCAAAATATTTTAATTTTCGAACCCAAAATCTGATTTTTTGAACCCGATGTTCTGGTGTAGAAAACTTTCGATCGAAGCCATGGTTTTAAAATTTTTGTGGTTGCCGGAGAAATGCAGAAATTCCAGCTCATTAAAGATTGCCGGAACATTTGGAGTTAGGCACCCCCCCCCCCCCCCCTCAATTTGAAAAATCAGTTCGAGCCCTAAAATTCAATCATTCATGCTTATAATTTTGAGATTTACCTAATTCTTTATAACTTATGACAAAATGTGCAGCTAATTGGCACAAAATGAACAACCAGCGACGTTTAAGGAAAATGTGAGAAATTTTCGAATTGAACATTTATAATTTACCTAATTAATGTTTTCACGCATTTCCGCTGGATTTGCAACGACATTTTGATGGACATTTTCCCCTATTTTGACCATGCCCAACTCGGTCTCAAATTGGCATTGCTTTCGCCACGTTTCGATGCTTTGGTGCACAAACATTTCGATGGAAAAAGCGATCAAAATTCACAAGGAATTAGCAGGACCAAAAGCAACACTTGCAAATTTTCGACAAGGGCACCAATTTGTACTTGATGATTACAGGCCATGCCGAAAGCAATGTCCGCCCGATTTGGGATGTTTTTGTCCGTCAAATTTGGCCCATTTTTACGACGACAAATGTCCATCATTTGAGTTTTAAATATGATGCGCATTTTAACACTTTGCTTCGCCTCACATCGCCTTCAATCATCTCCGATCTGAACATTAATTCAATCAATTCCGATCGTCTTTTCCCCGAAGCAATTGTTGATGATGATCGGCCAAATGCAACTCCTCCAACTGCTGGCCAAGTGCTGTCCAAATGGTTACACACGCCGACAGCAAATGGCCAACCAAAGCGATTGCATTGCGTTAATCCTCCTCGAAATCTTGAATGGATCACCAATTTCAAAGAGGTGGTGGCCAAAACTGCTGCAGTTTATGCGTCCAACCAATGACCATTCTCTCATTTTCTTAGGCCATAACATTTTCTCGAACAGGAAGTGCGTTTTGCAGGACATTTTATTTTCGTTTTTCGCCTAAAAAAGACTATTTTTGCCATTTTGGGGTCAATTTTTTGGGTTTCGGGGGTGGGAGGGGGGGGGGGGGCTTTAGCCCCCTCATCCCCTGGCTAAGCCCTTGCGTTGGTTTAGAAGCGTAACCTTTTTATTTTGGATGCATAAATCGTTTGGATGCGTAAACTGCAGTAGAGCCTAAACGACTGACTAATTGACTCGCGTTTAATTTGGGTTTCCCATTGTTTAGAAATTTATCAGTAGGGATGGGATTTTTAGTGATAAAAAATCCCAAAATAATTAACTAAATAGTGACCAAAAAATGCCAAAATAGTGGCAAAAATAGTGGCGAAAAAGTTCCAAATTTAGGGGTGTAATTTTTTAAATAGCTATTTTTAATTTGAAAATAATTTAAAATTAAGGAAAAAGATTTTATTCACTGATTGCAGTTGCAAAATATTTTCTTAGCAAATATTGAACAAGAAAAAAAAAAATTGGGGGAAGAATTTTTGTGAAATTTTTCCAATTCTTAGGGGTGTATTTTTGAAAATTTTTTAGGTCGATTCTTAGGGGTGTATTTTTCGTTTTTATTGCAATTTTTGGTTAGTTTTCCAAAAATGCCAAAATAGTGGCAAAAATAATGACGAAACGCCAAAATAGTGGCAAAAAATTATTTTAGTGGCCAACTTCCGAAATAGTTTTTTTTAGTGGCAAAGCTCCAAAATAGTGATTCCTAGTGATGAATAGTGACACTAAAAACGAAAAATTTTCGAAAAAGAATGTGTTTTTCGTGCATTTCTCGTCGAGTTAAAGCCGCAGAAAAAATAATTAAAAAACTAAAAATCCCATCCCTATTTATCAGTGCCACCACTTCAGTCAGTTACAAAGTGAATTTTGGACTTGAAATTACGACGCCAATTGAGCCATTTGAAGTGGAGAACGAACGAACCAAAGAAAATCTGTCATTGGAGAAAATACCACATTATCCTTTTAATTGGCTGTTGAAGCGATGTCCAATTAATCGGCGGGAAACGGCGGCGATTAAATGGGAAAACGGCGAAAATTCGGATGCCAATTTGAACAAAGTCTATTTTGTCTTTTATGACAATAATTGGATTGGGTGAGTGTAACAGATAGATAATTCATCCAATTCAATTTCCACTTAATTTTAGGCCATTATCGCCACCAGCGAAAGAAAAAGAAGCGGATCAAAGCATGGAAAACGTCGTCTAATTGCGCGGAGTGAATTAATTAATAATTATATTGCTTATGCATATATACAGTACAATTAACGGTTCATGATTATTACGGTGATATGACAATACAAAATAATTATAATATATGGAATACGTTATAGATAGAATAAATACATCACACACAGATACAATATGGCATAACAATATATATTACTTAAAACATCAAAGCGGAAGGGAAAAGCGAATTCTCACTCTATTCTTGTGCACTTTGGTGCTGGAAGGTCAGGAAATTGATAAACGGTGTCAAATTCCCTTGCTCTGACGCTATTTCGAGGCATTCATAATAGTCATCCCTTTTCTCCTCAGGCAGAATAAGGGCATGAAGCCCGCGGCGCACAAAAACACAATTCATTAATAGACGCCCGGTCCTTCCGTTTCCGTCATAAAACGGATGATAAACACCTAAATTACAAAAGTTTTCTAGTTGTATAGATTCACAAGAATATTATGTTTCATTCATTAAGCTTAAATGTATTTATTTATATAATTATGTTTTTCGTTTTCAGGTTCGAAGTTGGCGCGTTTGCACTGCGGGATGCCTTTTCCAAAACCATTTTTGTACTTTTTAATTCGATTTGCTAACAGATTTTGTCCAAAAAATGACAAAATTTGCATATTTTTTTAGCAGATTTTCATCAAATTGCTAAGGTTTTTGTGCTTACGATCTGATGATGAGTACACGCAGCAAACTCCGCGGCGCTCATTGTCTTTGCGTTCAGTTCTTCGTTGAACCACGCGATAAATTTCTTCATTGCCCCAGGCACTTGATCAGCGGACATAGGATTAAATTCTCCAACAGTTAAATCACAGTCCCGCAGTGCACCGGCCCTCGTGTTAGTTTTTCCCATCACTTCAACGTGCAGGGAGAAAAATGGCTGTAGAAAATTGTGATTTTTGCTTGACCTCAATTACTCTCAAAAAATTACTTCAAGCGTAAATTCATTCACTAGATATTTCCGTTTCGTTAAACATGGCAAGTATGTATTTTACATCATCTTTAAATAGGGAATATCCAATCTGCTGTTCATTTACATTCGTTTTTTTTGTTCAATAAATTTGTTGGAAACAATAAAACCCTGACTCGTCTCGGTCACTCACCCCCTCTCCTTTCCGCTCACAACCAATTTTTTCTAGGAAAAAAAGTAAAAAAAAAATACATAAAAATCGATGACTGATCAGCGATCATTAAACATTGGTGAACTGGTCCATGAAAGGGAATGGGAATACAAAAGCCTGGTGTCTCTAAAGTGATGCCTACCACCCGACACATTTTTAATTCAAGTGGAATTTTTTGGCAATCATCTACAGTCAGGTGCAAAAGTTTAACACAATTTCAAATCCCGAACCCCAATTCGAACATTTTTCTAAAAATTCAAAAATTTCAATACCATATAAAAAGCAGAGAATTTAACAGTTAAATGTCATTTTTTCAATCATAACTTACGACAAAATTTGGCAGCTAATTGCCTCAAAATGAACCGACAATTAAAGAAAATGTGAGAAATTTTTGTATTTAACTTTTATCATTTAAGTTATTTTTTACGCATTTCAGTTGGATTTGTACGGATGTTTTGATGGACATTTTCCCGTTCTTTGAACGTGTTGAACTCGGCCTCACATTGGCACTGCTCTCTCCACGTTTCGATGTTTTGGTGGACGCGCATTTCAATGGCAAAACGGAATTGACAATTTGGAGAGCAATAATTCAGAAGGACACAGCAGGACCAAAAGCAAAATTATTTGTGGGCATTGACAACAAATCTGTGGACTTTCCTTGGCCCGACCATCCGTTGCCCAACAAAATTCGCTTTCGCTTCCTTTGGATTGCGTAATTTCAACATTAATTTTTTATGTGGAATTAATGCATTTTGTTGCCCCTTTTTCAGTTACATTGACCATTCCGTCATCGGATTTCTCCGTTCAAACAAGCAAATTTTCGACAAAGGCACCAATTTGTATTTGAATTTGCAATCATACAAATCGAAAGCAATGTCCAGCCAATTTGGGATGTTTTTATCCGTCAAATTTGGCCCATTTTTACGACAATAAATGCCCATCATTTGGGCTTTGACAATGCTGATCATTTGGACACTTTGCTTCGTCTCACATCGCCGACAATTCTGTTGGATCTGAACATTAATTCAATCAATTCCGGTCGTCTTTTCCCTGATGCAATTGTTGATTCTGATGGGCCAAATGCAGCAATTTCTGCCGGGCAAATGTTGTCGAAATGGTTGCACATTCCGACCACCGACGGACGGCCTAAGAAATTGCGTTGCAATAATCATTTGGAGTCACCAAATCTCGAATGGATCAACAGTTTCAAAGAGGTGTGACCACATTTCGTTAAACGACTGACTAATTGATTGCCTTTAATTTGCGTTTCTCATTGTTCAGACATTTCTCCGTGCCACCACTTCTGTCAGTTACAAAGTGAATTTTGGATTTGAAATTACGACGCCAATTGAGCTTTTTGAATCGGAGAACGAACGGACCAAAGAAAAGCTGACATTGGAGCAAGTGACAGGCCATCCTGCCAAGTTTCTGTTGAAGCGATCTCCAATTAATGGAGAGACGGCGGCGGTTAAATGGGAAAACGACGAAAATTTGGATGCCAATTTGAACAATGTCTATTTTATGCTTTATGACAATAATTGCATTGGGTGAGTGTAAAAATAATTCATCCAATTAAAATTTCACTTAATTTTAGGCCATTATCGCCACCAGCGGAAGAAGAAAAAGAATAAGCGGATCAAAGCATGGAAAGTGTGCGGAAGTGAATTAATTATATTTGTGAAATGAGCGATCTCACCAATTGAAATTTGATTTAATGCTCATTTATTTTCTCTCCGAAATGCCCTCTTAATTTCATTTGTTGATTATTTCGTTCGAATACATAAACATAATTTATTCATTTGTTTTGGAAAATTCTATGTTCACTTGGGTACTTTTCCTTTTTTGGGCCAAATTTTAAATTTTTAAAAAATCAACATTTGGCGCGTAGAATTGCTAAAGCTACACGCCAGAATTATTTCGGAGGCATAGCCAAAATTTGAGTTAAATATCTCTTCGAATGGATCTGCAATTCTCAACATACATAGCTGCTTACTGTTGATTTAAAAAAAAGCAAATTAGGGGCGCAATTTTATTTTCATGTTTTAAAAATTCAGTCCAATTATGAAAAAAATCCATATAAAAGGCAAAGAAAATTGTAAGTAATGTCATTTTTTTTGCAATCACAACTTACGACAAAAGTTGGCAGCAACTAATTGCCACAAAATGAACCACCGACAATTAAAGAAAATGTGAGAAATTTTTAAATTGAATATTCATTAAATCATTTTTACACATTTCAGCTGGATTTGCAGCGATGTTTTGATGGATATTCTGCCTTTTTTCGGTCGTCCTCAACTCGGCCTCAAATTGGCACTGATTTCCGCCCGTTTCGATGTTTTAGTGGACGCGCACTTCGATGGCAAATCAGAATTGACAATTTTGAGTCAGATCAAAATTAGCAAGGACAAAGCAGGATCAAAAGCAAAATTATCTGTGATTAAACGCAACAATTCCGTGGACTTTCCATTGCCCGATGATTCATTGCCGAACAAAATTCGCTTTCTTTTCCTTCGGATTAAGTAATTTCAACTTTAATTATCTGTGTGTATTAATGCATTTTATGTTGGCCTCTTTTTCAGGTACATTGACCATGCCGTCATCGGATTTCTCCGTTCAAACAAGCAAATTTGGGACAAAGGCACCAATTTGACTATAGATATACAATCATACAAAATCGAAAGCAATGTCCAGCCAATTTGGGATGTTTTGGTCCATGAAATTTGGCGCATTTTTACGAAGACAAATGTCCATCATTTGGGTTTTGACAATGCTGACCATTTGGACCCTTTGCTTCGTCTCACATCGCCGACAATTCTTTCCGATCTGAAACTGAGTTCAGTGCATTCTGTTGGTCGGTTCCCGGATGCAATTGGTGATGATTTTGATGGGCCAAATGCAACTCCAACTGCTGGCCAAGTGTTGTCAAAATGGTTGCACACGCCGAGAACAAATGGCCAACCGAAGCGATTGCGTTGCATTCATACTTTGAATCAACCACCAAATCTCGAATGGATTACCAATTTCAAAGAGGTGTGACCAAACTTTCGTTAAACCACTGACTAATTGACTGCCTTTAATTTGCGTTTCCCATTGTTTAGACATTTCTCCGTGCCACCACTTCGGTCAGTTACGAAATGAGTTTTGGACGAAAAAACAAAGAAATGCCAATTGAGCGATTTGAATTGGAGAACGAACGGACTAATGAGAAGTTGACAATGAGGAAACACTTACGCTATGTTGGCCATTGGGTGATGAAGCGATGCCCAATTAATGGAGAGACGGCGGCGGTTAAATGGGACGAAAATTTGGATGCCGATTTGAACAATGTCCATTTTATGCTTAATATTGACAAAAACTCCATTGGGTGAGTGTAAAAGATTTTCACCCAATTCAAATTACACTTAATTATTTAGGCCATTGTCATTGTCGCCTCCAGCGGAAGAAGAAGAAAAAGCGGGTTCAAGCAATGAAAAGGCATTCTCAACGACTCCCGGGCCCAGTGGATCAGCGGAATGAATGATTATTTTCGAAAAAGTCGCCTAATTGATTGCGCGGAAGTGAATTAATTATGTGAAAAGAGCGATCTCACTAATTGTAATTTGATTTGATGCTCATTTATTTTCTCTCTCAGAAATGCTCTCTCATTTGCATTTGTTGATTATTTCATTCGAATACATAAATAAATTATTTATTCTTCGTTTTTTATGTTTTTGTGGAAATTTTTTCGGATTTGAAGGTTCATGAAAATATGTTTCGACAAAAAACATTTCTAAGTTTTCTGCTCCCATAAGTAGGCACAGAAAATTAAGGGTTGGAAAAAATGACCCAATAAAAGTTTGTTGGGAATGTCTGGCAAAAATTTAAAACAATGTTGGGCAAGAAGCCAAGAAGTTTTAGGCAAATCCGAACGTAATCAGTAGAGCCCGGATTTTTAGTTGCTAAAAAATCCAAAATAGTTACTAAAATAGTTGCCAAAAAAGTGCAAAATAGTTGCAAAAAACCCCGAAAAAGGTCAAAAAGTTGCGAAAATAGTTTTATAAAATTGGAAAAACCAAGTGTATTTACGCAAAAAAAGCCGAAAAATGACTCATTTTGATCAATTACACTCGCAAAATTACAATTTTCATGAAAACAAATAAATAAATTTTGAAAACGAATTTTTGGGAAAATTTTGGAATATTTTCTGAAATTTTGGTCAATTTTTAGGGGTATATTTAAAAAAAAATTTTGAGATCGATTCTTAGGGGGTGTATTTTTCGTTTTTATTACATTTTTGCTATGAAATTTCTGAAAAATGCCAAAATAGTTGCTAAAAATTCGAAAAATGCCAAAATAGGTGCTATTATCAAAAAACGCAAAAATAGTTGAAAATAGTTGCTAAAAAGTCGCTCTAAATCGAAAACTGTTCGGAGAAAATGCTATTTTTGGGCTTCTCTCGCCATAACTAAGCCGCAAAAAAAATAGTTTAAAAACTAAAAATCCGGGCTCTAGTAATCAGCACCCTCGAAAACCCCCGGAAACTGACTTTGAGACAAAATAAAAAAGCTAAATTAGGGACACCCATTCTTTACGATTGCCGTAATTTTTGCAAGCATAATCACAACTTACGACAAAAGTGCGGAGGAAGCAGTTCTCAAATTCATTTTATGCGTTTAAGGCTTTGACGGTTCAGTCCCAAGCCATTTGGCCATTTCAGTCCCGGGTCTGTAACTCTGTTCAGAATTGTCGCTGCGCCCTAAAATGGTACTATTCGTCTTCTCTCATTAAGAGGAATCGATTGATATACCATTTAGTATAAAAATCCGAGGTGTCCGTTTCCTTCACTTTTTCCCAAAAGTGTGCAACTAATTGCCACAAAATGGACCGACAACTAACTAATTGATTTACGTTTCCCATTGCTTAGACATTTTGCCGTGCCACTTCTTCAGTCAGTTACCAAATAAATCTTGGACTGGACAAATCAACACCAATTTATCCTTTTGAATTGGAGAACAAACGGACTAATGAGAATTTGACAATGGAGAAAGCGTCAACCCATCCTGGGAATTGGCTGATGAAGCGATGTCCAATTAATGAGGAGACGGCGGCGGTTCAATGGGAAAACGAAAATTCGGATGCCTGCTTAATATTGACAAAAACTGCATTGGGTGAGTGTAAAAGATAATTTATCCAATTCAAATAGTATTTAATTTTAGGCCATTGTCGCCACCAGAAGCGGAAGAAGAGAAAGAAGAAGCGGATGAAAGCAACGGAAATTAATTATATTTGAGAATGGTCGCGATCTCACCAATTGGAAACTGATTTAATGCTCTCTCTTTCATTTGTTGTTTCTTTCGTTCGAATACATAAATATATTTATTTTTGTATTTTTTTGAATGTTCATATAAAAATAATGTGTGGAACGGCAATATCCTTTTTTTATATGAAAAATCGTCCTTCCTAGCATTTGAGCAATTTTGATTTGGACCGATGATAGATATTCGCCGAATTTCGTCATAAGCTTAATTACATTGAAGAAAAGGTACACAAATTGGATGTCTGTGAATAATGTCATTTTTTGCAATAATAACATACGACAAAAGTGTGCTCAGTTAATTGCCACAAAATGAAGCGAAATTAAAGAAAATGTGAGGAATTTTTAAATTGAATATTTAATTAATCTTTTCACACATTTCAGCTGGATTTGCCACGATGTTTGGATGGACATTCTGCCGTTCTTTGAACGTGTTGAAAAATTCCGGGTTTAAGAGTCCCATCTAATTGCCCTGTATATTCCGTATCGAATACAAAAAACCGCATCCAAATTCATCAACTCTTTGATTTTTTATGATTTTTTGAATGACAATTTTTTTTGCCGATTTTTAATCAATTTTACAGCAGAAAATGATCAAAATTCCAAAATTACTGAAGAAAAAATTTTTTTCAAATTTAGTGGTGTAAATAACAAAAATTATTCAAAAATTTCAAGGAAATTTTTTTTATTTCTTAGGGTTTATTTTTGAAAATTATACTCGAAAATTATGTAAATTAATCTTTATGTATATTCGGGTTCCAGGTGCCCGATATGGATGCAGGATTTGCTGCGAAAAAAATTCTGGACACATTAAGGCTTCTGATGAGATTCGAAAATTTCCGGGACTTGAGAACCGAAGTTGTTGAGTATTGATTGACCCCCGAGAATCGGGACCGAGACGCAAAAAAAAACAACGACAAATTTTGAGCAAAAAAAAAGAAAGAAAGAAGTTAAATCATTGAAAATCACTGCCCTAATCATTAGAAAAATTCAGAACAATTATCTTACAATATCCTTTTCTAAACAATAAGCAACTCTAAAAAAAAAAATTTAGTTGCCGGATGAATGCCGGAATTTCTGTTTTTAATTCATTGTTCACTTTCTGCAAACACTTTTTTTTGCAAAAAAAAAACTTGTGATTTCTGAGAAAACCCATATAAAAGGTAGATAAATTGACAGATATTGTCATTTTTTGCAATCATAACTTACGACATAAGTGTGCAGCTAATTTCCATAAAATGAAGCGACAATTAAAGAAAATGTGAGGAATTTTTAATTGATGATTTATCATTTAATTAATGTTTTCACGCATTTAGCTGGATTTGCAACGACGTTGTGATGGATATTCTCCCGTTCTTCGAACATGTTGAACTTGGCCTCACATTGGCACTGCTCTCTCCGCGTTTCGATGCTTTAGTGGACACGCATTTCAATGGACAATCAGAATTGACGATTTCGAACTGGATAACAATTCGCAAGGACACAGCAGGACCAACAGCAAAATTATATGTGCGCAAATACAGCAAATCTGAGGAATTTCCATTGCCCGACGATCCGTTGCCGAACAAAATTCGTTTTCGCTTCCTTCGGAATTGACCATGCCGTTATCGGATTTCTCCGCTCCAATCAGCAAATTTTCGACAAAGGCATCAATTTGTATTTGAATTTATGTTCATACAAAATCGAAAGCAATGCCCAGCCAATTTGGGATGTTTTTGTCCGTCAAATTTGGCCCATTTTTACGACAACAAATGTCCATCATTTGGGCTTCGACTTTGCTGACCATTTGGACACTTTGCTTCGCATCACATCGCCGACAATTCTCTCCGACCTGAACATTAATTCAATACAGTCTAATCGTAGTCTGTTCCTCGACGCGCTTGGTGATGATGATGAGCCGACAAATGCAACTCCAACTGCTGGCCAAGTGTTGTCCAAATGGTTACACATTCCGAGAACAAATGGCCGTCCGAAGAAATTGCGTTGCCTTCATTTTTTGTATCAACAACCAAATCTCGAATGGATCAACAGTTTCAAAGAGGTGTGACCAAACTTTCGCTAAACGACTGACTAATTATTTGCTTCCCATTGTTTAGGCGTTTCTCCGTGCCACTTCTTCAGTTAGTTACAATATGAATTTTGGACTTGAAGCGCCAGTTGAGCTATTTGAATTGGTGAACGAACGGACCAATGAAAAATTGACAATGGAGGAAGTGCCGCGTCATCCTGGCAATTGGCTGTTGAAGCGATGCCCAATTAATGGGGAGACGACGACGGCTCAGCAACAGAAAGACGAAAATTCGAATGCCAATTTGAATAATGTGTATTTTATGCTTAATATTGACAAATGCATTGGGTGAGTTAAAAGATAATTCACCCAATTCAAATTGCATTTAATTTTAGGCCATTGTCAGCAGAAGGGGAAGCGGGTCAAAGCAACGAAAAAGCATTCTCGACGACTCCCGGGCCCAGTGGATCAAAAGCGGAATGAATGATTATTTTTGAAAATGTGTCGTATGATATATTTCAGGGATGTGCCGAATCGGAATCGTAATCGGAATCGCAATTAATCGGATTTTGGGCCATAATCGGAATCGGATAATCGTAATCGGATTTTGTCTTGAAATCCGATTATTACACCCCTAAGAATTGACCTTTTGAAGGAATTTTTTTTAGCGAGAATACCAATGAATTTTGAAAAAAAATGTTTTCTGAAACGAATGTTTTAATCTTATTTTAACATAATGACTAGGGTTGTAAATTATATGGATTAAACATATTTTTTCTGCGCATATGCTATGAAGAAAGGGGCTCAAAAATAGCATTTCTGCATTAAAATTTTTTGATTTGGTGAAGGTTTTTAGTCCATGTAAATCCATATTTTGAGGGTTTTTGGGAATAAATCTATATTTCTCCATTTTTGTGTTTTTAGTCCATACTTCGACCATTTTTGGCAAATTTTCACTATAAAAATGCAAAAAAAAGCGAAAAATACACCCAAAAAGATGGACTTTTTTGAAATTTTTAAAAATTACACTCCCAAAAATATGAGAAATTTGGGTTTTCGTCGTCATTTTTAATAAATATTTTTGCCATTTTTGTGAACCTTTCATTTTTTTAAATGAGAATTTTTTTGAAATTTTGACAAACTTGGAAATATTTTTTTACGATGGACGACAATAAAAAAATTTGCATTTTTATGTTTTAAATCCATTTTTTGGTTGTTTATTGTATTTTTTAAGTGTATTAGAGCAAATATTGAATACATACATACACCTTTTTGGAATTTTTGAGGATTTAAAACACATATTTTGGCAGTTTTTAGTCCATATTTTGGTCCATATTTGGCCATTTTTGAGCTTTTTAGTCCATATTTTATGTCCATATTTGCTTTTTTATAGTCCATATAATTTACAACCCTAATAATGACTGAAATTAAATTTTTCTCATAGAGCAGTGTCGGATTAATTCTCCCCGATATAATCAAGTTTTTTTTGTTATTTAGCAAAAATTTTTGATTATGAATAAAATTTTTGGGAAAAAATTATTTAAAAAAATCGGAATCGTAATCGGAATCGCAATTAATCGGATTTTGGGCCATAATCGTAATCGGTTTTAAAACCGTATCGGATTTTTGGCCATAATCGGAATCGGCGATTTAATCGGAATCGGATTTTGTCTGGCTCGGCACATCCCTGATATATTTGGAAAGGTCGATCTCACCAATTGGAATTTGATTTGATGTTCTCGTTTTCTCCTAGAAATGCTCTCTCTCTCACTTTCATTTGTTGTTTTCTTTCGTTCGAATACACAAATATATTTATTTGTTTTTTTTATACATAAATTTTTTTGGGTATTTATTGTTAGACAAAATAGTGGGTGGGACGGTCCCCGGCAAAATGGGTCTTTTTAGGTTTTTAGGGGTCTCGGAATTCAATTTTAAAATTTTTTTTTCAAATATTTTCTCTACTGCTGACTGATCAATTACATAATTTTTTCCCACTGAATTTAGCAATGAGTAGTCAAGTTGAAGCCGTTAATAAGCGACCGCCGTCCTTAGAAAATTTGCTGAAAATTGACCCGTGGCTAAAGCCATACGAAAAGGAAATTTGCCGGCGCTTCGCCGAATTTCGTCATAAGCTTAATTACATTGAAGAAAAGGTAAAGAACTTGGACAAACTGATAAGTTAAAATTCGCAAAAATGTGAAAAATTTAGAAATTTTAATCAAAATCTCCATTTAAAATTGACAAAATTTGTAAATTTTTCAGTGCGGCGGGCTCAGGGAGTTCACGCAAAGCTACAAAGTGTATGGCATGCACATTTTGGAGGACAATTCTGTCCAATGCTTGGAATGGGCGCCCGGCGCTGAGGGAATGGCACTTGTGGGCGATTTCAGTAAGAAATTTTTTGGCCCATCAAAATGGCGGGTTTTGCCATGCCATGACACCCAAAAAAACAATGTTATGCCTCAATTTTGCTCCTGTTTATTGTGTCGATTTTTCTCAAATTTCGTGAGTGTCTGGCGTTCCTCCGTATTTGAAAATTCCAAAATTTCTCTCATTTTTTTCAGGGTAGGGTTAAAATTGCTACCAATTTTGAAAATTCCATTTTAAATTTAAATTTGTCCGCTCAGATGGCTGGGACACCGCTGCTCATCCGTTCGAAAGCGTCGGTTTCGGCAAATGGTGCCTGACCATTCCGGCACTGGCGGACGGCACGTGCCCAATTCCGCACGGTTCGGTGCTGAAAGTGGCGGTGAAAAAGGACGGCAAATTCCACCACAAGTTGTCTCCGTGGGCAAATTATGTGACGTGTGCCAAGGACAGCATTGTGTTCCATCAGGTTTACCAAGATTTTTTGTAAATTTGCCAAAATTCCTGTATTTTTTCCTAAATGAGTCAAGAATTCAAAAAATTTTCGATAATCCCAGAAAAATGCTTCAAGTTTCAGTTATTCGCCTACTAAATTCGATCTAACATTTCAGGAATTTTACAACCCATCCGAAAAATACTCGCTGAAAACGGCCCAAAAACGTCCGCGTCGGCCCAAATCGTTGCGCATTTACGAGACGCATGTGGGCATTTCCAGCCAGGAGCCCAAAGTGAACAATTACCGCGACTTTGCCGACACAGTGCTGCCCCGGATCAAGGCACAAGGTTCGGGAAAGCGGAAAAATTTTGAATCAAAATTTTATTATTTTTTAAATTTACAAAAAAAAAAAAAAAAAAAAAAAAAAAAAAAAAAAAAAAAATTTTTTTCGGTTTTAAAATTAGAATTTGTTGGTATTTGACAGCTTTACGCCATGAAAATTTTATTAAAAAATCTTTATTTTTTTGGATTCGGCTGAATTATATCACTTTTCCCTCATTTACACATTTTAAAAATGTCCCACTTTTCAGGGTACAATGCCATTCAAGTAAGTCGACCGGACCGGCCATTTTCATCCATTTTTTTTGTTTATTTTTTATTTCTTGTCCAACATTTTAGTTGATGGCGATCATGGAGCATGCTTATTATGCGTCGTTTGGTTACCAGGTCACCAGCTTTTTTGCCGCTTCAAGGTTTTGCAACCGGGAAAAATATATGTAAAATTTGGCGATTTATGAAATATTTTTTCAAAAAATGTTTACCGGGTTTAATTTTTTGTCAGTTTTTCATACACAAAAACTAATTTAAAAATGTAGGCCCTGAATTTCATCCTTTTTTTTTGGTAATTTATTCTTCATTTTTATAAATTGCCCTTTTCCCACAGTCGTTTTGGCCCGCCCGACGACCTCAAATATTTGGTTGATCGTGCCCATCAGTTGGGCATCACTGTGCTGCTCGACGTTGTCCATTCGCACGCATCAAAAAATGTGGCGGATGGACTGAACCAATGGGACGGCACCAACGCCGGGTCAGTTTTTTTTGAAAAAATTCAATTCTTACAATTAGAGGTCTCGGAAATTTGAAAAAAAAATATCTTTTTTTAATTTTTTGCTTCTGGGCGAATGAAGTGAACAACAAATTTAAGTGTTTGGGCTTTTCAGCTACTTCCATGACAATGTGCGCGGCTTTCACACCCAATGGGACTCGCGGTTGTTCAACTACAACGAGTAAATAATAAAAAATTTTTTTATTTGTTATCCGTATAGAAATATTTCCTAAATTTCCGATTTTAAACCTTTTCAGAACCGAAACTTTGCGCTTTTTGCTCTCCAATTTGTGTTGGTGGATTGATGAATACGGCTTTGATGGTTTGTTTGACTATTTTTGGGTTTTTTAATTTTCTTTTTTTGAAGGTTTCCGATTCGACGGTGTTTCATCAATGCTTTACCATTCCCACCTGATCAGTACGTCGTTTAAACAATTAATAAAATATTGTTTTTAAACATAATCTAGACTGGAATTTGATAATAGAACCAGGGTTTGCGAAACCGTCAGGCCCATAACCAGAAAAAAAAATACGGAGGGGGTGGGGCCTTTGAAGACTTTTTTTTTTTTGATTTTTCGGGTTCAAATTTTCAAAAGTTAAATGAATTGCCAAATGGTCGGGATTTGTTTGACTTTTTGGGCCGAGACTGGAACCCGACCGTGACTTTATTCCTCGATTAATTTCCATTTCAAATTTTGCAAACCCATTAAACAACCCAATCCCCCCCCCAAGATGATGCCCCGGGCAGTTATGACGACTATTTTGGGCTGAACGCGGACACCGAGTCGATTGTCTACCTGATGTTGGCCAATCATGTTTTGCACACGGTATAATATTTGAAAAAAAGGGTTGGGGGAGGGTCAACCGAATGATAGGCGCCTCCATCGAAAAATTTAGGAACTTTAATGAATTTTAAAAAAATTGTTTAAGTTTTTTCCTCTTTCTCCTTCGCTTGACTTTTTGTTACCATCCCATGAAAGATCTTTTTTTTTAACAGGGTTAAAAAGAATTCAATAAAAAATTTCCTATAAATCGCTAAAAAATTTTAATTTGTGTCTGCAGTACTATCCGGATGTGATCACCATCGCGGAGGAAGTGAGCGGAATGCCGGCACTGTGCCGTCCCGTTGCGGAGGGGGGCCAAGGCTTTGACTACCGACTGGCCATGGCCATGTGCGTTTTATTTTTGATATGGCAGTCCTTCCATCAATATAAAAACTATCAAAAATGATAATCGAGAAAACTTAAAATCATTTTTATTACAAAAAATAGGTCATAAAAACCAAAGGGATGATAATCAAAGTTTTATTTTTGATTAAAAAAACTGTCCAAAAATTACCAATTGTTGTTTTTTTCCTAAAGCAAAAATAAAAATCAAACCCTCCCCCCTCTCCTTGGTAAAAATTTTTTTTTTCATGGAACGGTGAATTTTAAATTCTGGACTTATGCTTGACTCCCATAAAAGACACCTTCCCCTCACTGTTTAGTCCGGATGTTTGGATCAAAATGTTGAAGCATGTCAGCGACGAGAATTGGCCAATCGCGGACATTGTGCAAACGCTGGAGAACCGGCGCTACGGCGAGAACAACGTGGCGTATGCCGAGTCGCATGACCAAGCGCTGGTCGGCGACAAAACCATCGCTTTTTGGCTGATGGACAAAGGCAAACAAATTAAACAACTATTATTAGAAAACTCGACCTGGGCCTGAGGTTCTAAAAAAAATTTTTGGGGATTTTTCGAGAAAATCTCGGAAATTTTTGAAAAATATCGGCAAAAAAAACATAATTTTAATAGGAAAATTTAAAATTCTGAGAGGTTTCTTAACTTACAGTTTACAATTTGCCCAGATTTTTTGTTTTTGATCCCATCCGTTTTTGTCCAGAAATGTACGACTTCATGTCCGACATTAACACTCCGTTGACCCCAATCATCGACCGGGGCCTTGCGCTGCACAAAATGATCCGTCTGCTCACCTACGGGCTGGGCGGCGAGGCCTGGCTCAATTTCATGGGTAAATTTGTGAAATTTCCTGCATTTTTGCATGTAAATCCGGGACAATTTTTTTGGTTTATTTTAAAAAAAAATCGCAAAATTTTTTTTGGAATTTTGGTTTCATTTGCCATTTGTCTCCTTTTTTGATGGATAATTTAACTGTCTGTGTTTTCAGGCAACGAATTTGGCCACCCCGAATGGTTGGACTTTCCGCGCGAGGGCAACAACCAATCCTACCACTATTGCCGTCGCCAGTGGAATTTGGCCGATGTAAGCTTGTTTTCTACTATAGGAAAATGGATTTGGAATTTGTTCGAGACTCGGGAAAATTTGGGGATTGCTAATTGGCAAACAAATCAGGCATTCTGAACTTAGACAACCCCCTCCAACCCGAAACCCTGGGACAGTCCCTGTTTTAGCCCGGTTTAAATTAATTTTGGGGTTGAATGTTCAATCACCGTCCAATTCCGGGTCCGCGTCTAGCTGGAAGCGACAAACTGTCCGGCGCTGAATAGTCCTATATGCCTTTTCAAAAAAAATTTTTTTTCCAGGATTTGACACTTCGCTACAAGTACCTGAATGCATGGGATCGGGCAATGAACCATCTGGAGATGGACTCCGAATTTTTGAGTCATGGACATGTAAGTTGGGGACATTTCATGGTAATTTGCATTCACTCTTTTTCGGCGAGTTGGGGGGGGGGGCTTGGCAAGTTCAAAAAGGTAAAAAATTCCCCCCAATAAAATTTTTAGAATTTTAAAAATGTGCGTTTTTATAGGCCTACGTGTCCTGGAAACATGATGGGGACAAGCTGGTCGTGTTCGAACGTGCTGGCCTTGTGTTCATCCTGAACTTCCATCCGGAGAAAAGTTTTGGCGACTACAAAATTGGCGTGGAGATGTCCGGGGTGTAAGTCGTCTAATATCAAATGTTTTTCATTGGTTTTAGAATTTTAAATAAAAATTAATGCTTTTCCACCATAAAATTTTAAATTGAAATTTCTTTAGCAAAGCAAAATTCAAAAAATGACGATTTTTTATATTTTTTTAATAGTAATTATGGGTGGGTTTGTGGATTTTTGTAACTTTAAAAATTTGGCTTTAATCGAATAATTAACTTTTCTATTTTTATTCCCAAATTTTTAATGGATTTAATTAAAAAGGGGAACATTTTCTAATTCCAATTTTAAATTTAGCTACTGTTTGGCACTGAACAGTGACCAGCCCGAATTTGGTGGGCACAATCGGCTGAAGCAGGACCAATGCTACCACACATTTGCCGAAGGGTTGGCAAAATTTCAAAAAAAAAAAAAATTTTTTTTTTCAATCTTTTAGGTACGCTGGACGCAAAAACCATCTCTGCGTTTACATACCGTCCCGTGTGGCGATTGTGTTGAAGAAGAAATAGACAGAACAAATATTTTTAAAATTAGATGACCCTCATTTTTAAATTACCAACCTAATTAATGATAATTATTTTTAATTTTTATTGTTGCATTTTCCGTTCGGCACACGCAAATCTCCTTAAAAATAATAAAAAAGGTTTTTAATATATAAAAATATATTTTTAAACCAATTTTCGTGTGCCAGAACGGGAAATGAAGAGCCCATTCCCTTAAACACGCACACTTCGCACAACATACCTTAAATAGGGGGGGGTCGACCCCCCCTGACTTCGTTCGTATGATGGGCCGAAAGAGGGGGGGGACTTCGTATTGGTTGGGACAAAAATGTGAAAAAATGTGGGGAAAGGTCGGAGACGAAGGGAAAAGAGAGAGGCGACTTCGTAAAGGCAAAAAAAATTTGAATAATTTAACAAAATCCTTTTAAATTTAGCCAATTTTGTACAAAAAATGCCAAAAAAAATTTACGAAATTGAGTAATATTTGGTTTTTTTTTTTTATCAAATAGGACTTCGTTTTTTAACAAATTGTACTCCAATTTTCAAAAAATTTTCCGGCGGCGCCTATCGGCACCGCCGGACCCCCCCCCCCCCCCCACGGTCTCCAAAAGTTTTTTTGGAAAAAGCGCGCCGCAAAAAAAAGCGGATTTGAAAAACCAAAAAATTTTGGCCCAAGAGCAAAAAAAAAAAAGCTCTTCGCGAAATTGTTGTTACGGGCCTGAAGAGGACTTCGTAAATTTTGGTCTCCGACCCCCCCTCGACCCCCCCCTGGACTTCGTTCGTATGAAGTCGGGTCGACCCCCCCTACTATTTAAGGTATGTCGCACAAAGTGCCATCATTTAATTTCATGGCTATTAATATTCCTTATTAATTTTATTGTGGTGCCTTTCTATGAAATGGACAATGCCAATTTTCATTTTTACAAAATGAAAAGATTTGTTAATTAGATTTTAATGGAATAAATGTTTTACAAAGAAATTGTGATCATTTTTTTTTATATTAATTAAAATTTACCGCTTAATTAATTCATTTGGACAAATAAAAAATATTGAATAATAAAATATTCACTGTTTTCTGTTGTTTGTTCACCATAACGACGTGGCCTTTGTGACGTCCTTTTCCTTTACACCTTTTTTTCTAAATGACTTTTTTTGAAAACAAAACGCCAATAAAAGCGCAAATTCAAATTTTGTATGTTCCAAATTGTCCATAATAGGCGTGACTAATTAGGCTGTTAAGGCTTGGAAATTTCAATTTTTCATTACTTTCCGGTCGAGAATTTTCCAGTATCATTATGGATTTCATGAATTGATTATTTTCAAATAATAAAAAATATTTAATTTAAAATTAAATGAAATATTTTCTGTATTAATCGTTTAATTTTAAAAAATTGTTTTAATGGTGAAGCTCCGAAATATGGTAAAAACCCGATTTGTGCAGCTAGAAAAATGCCAATTTTCACTTACAATAATAATTTTTGCCATTTTTCATTGAAAATAGAAAAATTTGTGCCAAATTTTCATTTTTTTTTTATTAAAAATATAAATTTGTGCCATTTTTCATTGAAAATAGAAAAATTTGTGCCAATTCAATCAATCCGTTCATTCATCGGCAATTTTCTCCCTTTTTTTCATTTTCAGTGAGAAACAATCGACTTTTACTAATCCATTATTTGCCCTCTTCAATCTTCCACTGAGAATGGATGTAATGTGAAGCAAATATGCTGCTATTGGCACCATGGCTTCTCCTCCTCCCCATTTTTCTCATTGTTCAGCCGGCGCCGAATGTTTCGGCGTGGACAACCGTCGCGCCAACGGTGGCACTTTTTGTTTTTGTGTTTTGTTTTGGCATGGCACGCGTTTAAATGTGGCACATCATAATACAGACTGACACAGACAATGTTTTGTGGTGCCTGTGCCCTTTTAAAAATTAATGTGGCAAAGGGTTGAATTTTCAAAAAAAGTTGAATCGATTTTTTGGGTGGGGAAAAACGGGTAAAAAATTTTAGAATCAGGGGTGGAAAAATGAAATATTGTAAATCCAGGCCTAGCAATTCGGGAGGGTACTAAATCTTTAATAGGATTCAAAAAACCAAAATATTGGTCCTTCCGTGCTTCTTCTGCAATGCGTTTAAAAAACCTATAATTAAATTTTAAAATATTTTTCCATCGAATTTCCCCTCAGGCGATTATTAATTATTTTTTGTTTATAAATATTCAATTTGTTTGAGAATTGTCGGGTTTTCCTCCCTTAAAAATGAAAATGATCAACTAATTGTAAGAGAGTATTGTTTTGTTTTTCCAATTTAGAGGGTTTGGAGGGATTTAAAATTAATTTTTTTTTTTATACAAAATTTCGGTTTTTTAAAAATTTTAGAAAATTTTTTTATGTATTTTCAGCCCAACATTTACTCGACGGACAAGGTGGCGGAACAGAGGCCAGCAGCGGCGGACACTTTGCTGCTCGTGTCCACCATCGACGGCTATATGAATGCCATTGACGCGCACACCGGGGCCCACAAATGGCGCTTCCACGAAGGTGCCGTGCCGTCCTCGGCGAAGGGCCGATTTGATTTGGTTTTGGTGGCATTATCCCCGGCTTTATTCCAATTTATGCGTCTAATCAATGGCTATTCTCAGTTTCTAAGGCCCTAAATTTTTCCATAATTGACCAAAGCATACATTTTTGGTATCAATCGGAAGCTTAAAGTCCCGGGAATTTATAAATGCAAAAAAATGGCAAAACTGTGACATTAGAAATAATTAAAAATGCGAAAAAATTGAAAATAATTTTTTTCGAGTTTATTCAAAAATAATTTTTTGTCTTTTTTATTAGCCCCCAAAATTTATTTTATTCAAAACTTTCCAATTGCTACCAAAAGAATGTAAGTATTGACAAAGTAAGAAAAAAGTTTTGGCTTGGTAAAAAAAACAGTACTTCCGGGTTTTGCCACCCCCCCCCCCCTGAATTATATTTTTTTAATTTTTTTTTTCTAAAGTAATTTTAAGCGCTGAACGCACTGACGTTTATTTTTTTCATGTAACTCACGTAAAATACGTGACAGCCTCAAATAAACGTCAGATTCGTGTTCAGCGTTTAAAATTACCCTAGAAAAATTAAAATAAAATAAAATATTTCAGGGGGGGGGTGGCAAAACCCGGAAGTACCAAAAAACATTGCTCATTAATTGGACGCATAATAGAGCCTCATTCTCTCCTTTGGCATTCGAATTTTGGCATTTTTTTTTGGCGGGCTCGAAGGGTTATTTTCGGCACATTTTTCACAGGGTGCATACAAAAATGTTTCGGTTATTGAATTTCGATTTACAACAAAGATTGGACTAAGGCCCTGGACAGGACCGAGAGTTTGGGGGCCTAAATTTCCAACCCCTACACACAAAATTTGCATTTTTTTTTTACTTTCCTGGCAAAACTAGGGACTTGAATCCAAGTGTTTGGATTCATATCCGGCAAAAGCATGGATTTAGGAATCCCACTAACTCAATTCCGGCCTTCTTCTTAATCCTGGTCCACGTATTTTCAAAATTTCGGGCCCTAGATTGGACATAGGACTGGCAACCGGGGTTTTGGGGTTTTTAGCTAAATTTTTAACCCGTCAAAATAGGTTGCACTTTTTATATTTTATTCCAAATATTGCCACCCCTCCCCAGCGACAAGTTTTTTTAAATTTAAATTTTCCACCCCTCTCCAAATTTCCAAAAAAAACATTTGCAGGCCCCCTGCTGTCCTCGCCGGTGAGCATCCAACGCGGCTTCACCTTCATCCCGAACCCGCGGGATGGCCAACTGTATTTGGTGGTCGAAGGTCGGCTCTCCAAGTTGCCGTTCACCATTCCCCACTTGGTCCGCGTGTCGCCGTGCCGCAGCAGTGACGGCGTCTTCTACGCAGGTTAGGGGGCCATGGCATTCATGGCATGGGCATGGCCCAGTGAAATTTTGAATAATTTCTTAAAAAATTGCGCTAAATTTTCCAAAATTTTTCTTGGCGCGCCATTTACCACCGAAAGAACCACAAATTCTCTCTTATTGTTATATTTTTTATAAAATTTGGTACGAAAATTTAAAATTTGTCATCTTCGAGTCCAAACCTAGCATAAAACGAGCCAAAAAATAAATAAATCGAAAAACGACAGGCAAAAATTTTTTTTTTAGCCATTTCATAAATCTAAGGCATATTTTTGTTTTTTCGTCTTCAATTTCCTAAAATTTTGTTCACAAATACAAATACTCCACTCATTTTTAGGCAGCAAAAAGGACGTGTGGATTTCCATCGACCCAGGTCTGTTTTTCTTTAAATTTTTTAAAATTACATTTGTTTGACGCGTTTGGAAAATTGGAAAAAAAAAACTAACACTTTTGTGGGGTACATTTAATAGTAAATTTAAATTTTTCAATTTAAAATACGATAAATGTCGCACAATTTAAAATTAAAATGCAAAAATTTTAGATAAAAATTTTTTTGGCGAATTTTTAAATGTATAAGCGAAAAATTTGTCTCTTTTTCGATGGAAATTAAAAAAAAAATCCCCAAATTTTCCACACATTTTTTCAGAGACCGGCGAGCGGAGCAACACCTTTTCGCCCACCCCGCAGAGTTCGGTGTGTCCGGCGAACATGCCGAACGCGGTGCACATTGGCAAGACGGAGTACCACATCCAAATGATGGACACCAAGCGGCGAGATCGGCACTGGAATGCCACCTTTGTGGACTACTCCTCCCATCTGTTGCCGGGTGAGTGGGCGGCGGCGCGACGGCACATTTTTTGGTTTTGTTTCTAGCATTTTTTGCCATTTTTTCAAAAAAAATTTACATAAACGCACAAATTTTGCCTGTTTTGCTTGGGCTTTCAAAATACTTGATTTGAAATTTGTAGTAACAATTCAATTATGATGATTTTTACCATTTTAAATTTAAAAAATGATACTCGAAAAAAATGTTTGTACGGCGAGGGGACTCGAACCGGCGACCCCCTCTGAGGCGTACTGCGCGCATAGACCACTCGGACACAACAATTTTTTTTTATTAGATTTTTGCGAAATTTCATTTTTTTAAAGATGATTCGCTTTTACAGAAGACACCAAATATCCGCTCCAACACTTCACCAGTTCGGTTGACGGCCGTGTGCTGACGGTGGACGCGCAGACCGGCACTGTGCTCTGGCAAAAGGACTTTGGATCGGTAGGTTTTCTAGCTCACAATCAGCTTAAAAAAGAGTGGACCTGCTGGATTTTTTCTTATTTGACCCAGGTGATTGTCAACATGTACTTGCTGAAGGGCGATGGCATGCACAAATTGCCGAGCACCGCCATTGGCCACGAAACATTCGACACATTGGCACAGGTGGTAGAGGGGGGAGGGGATTAAAAATTAAATCAATAATCAAATTTATATTAAATTTGCTGGGTATTTAAATTTTAATGGAAATTTTTTTTATCAAAAATGCACATTTGATTGGGATTGATGGATTGACCAAAGTAAAAAATGCATGTGTGAGGTGAGAGAGAGAGAGAGAGATTGATCGCCATCACTGTGATCAAACACACAATGGTCGCCATTCGCCGCCCAGCACTCGTAGTGATCGCCCACTCGCTGTTGCTTCTTCGGTCGCCATGTCCTCTTCCTTGTAGTCGCCAATGCTGCGCTCGCTACTCGCTGCTGTCCTCCTCTGATCGCCACTCTCTGCCGTTCTCCTCTGATCATCACTCGCTGCTGTCCTCCTCTGATCGCCACTCTCTGCCGTCCTCCTCTGATCGCCACTCTCTGCCGTCCTCCTCTGATCGCACTCGCTGCTGTCCTCCTCTGATCGCCACTCTCTGCCGTCCTCCTCTGATCACCACTCGCTGCTGTCCTCCTCTGATCGCCACTCTCTGCCGTCCTCCTCTGATCGCCACTCGCTGCCGTCCTCCTCTGATCGCCACTCGCTGCCGTCCTTTTATCGCCACTCGATATCTGCTTCATCGTAGTCGCCACACAATGATGTTCCTTCGGTCGCAACTAGCTGCTGCTTCTTTGATCGCCACTCGCTGTGTCTGCTCCTTCATTGTCGCCAGTTACTCCCTGTTGTTTCCCTCAGTCGCCGCCATTCGCTGCCCTGCCCTCCTCCCTCTCTCGTCGCTCGCCATGCATCATCCAAGTTGATCATAGTCGCTCACATTCCCTCCCCGATCGGTCGCTTGCTGCGCGCGCAGTGGTCGCCACTCGCCCCCTCTGTCGCCGCCTTTTGCGCCCTCCCCGCCGGCGTTGGATGATGACGTTGATGTGCTGCTGCGCGACTCGCGCTTCTTCTCTCCCTCTTCTCCTCCTTCTCCTTCCCGTTGTCCGTCTTCATCTTCTCCTTCTCCCATCTCGTCATTGCTGCTGTAAATGCTCGCCCGGCGGACCATATATCTGATTTGTTAGATTAATTGTGCATTTTTCATTTTAAATTGCCATTGGTTGAGATTAAGACTGAATTCACTAAAAAATTTTGCCATTAAAATAGGGACATGTTGTGACTGAGAAGTTCGAGATTGTGTTTGGCTAATGCCCATCTCAAAATATGACAAATGAGACTGAATTTCAACATAACATTTGTGGATTAAATTTTTGCAATTTTTGATTTAAAAATAGGTACAAAATTTAGGCATCCATCATCAATTAGGTAAATCCATAGGCAGCATCAATTTGATAAATCCAGGATTAAGTTAATCTTATTTCCCCGAGGCTGCCAATTTCCGAGCGTTTTTGTCTCTGACCAATCCGAGACGGAAAAATTGGTAAAAAAAAAAGCATGGCCATACTTTTTTTTGTCCTGCCTTTATCATGCCTATTTTCTTCCCCTTTTCCACACCATTATTCTTCAAAATCCGTTTTTTTTTCTTTGGCATTCTGATTTGTTTTGTATACATTTTTTTCCAAATTTTCTCACCCATGGAATGGGCACAGCGGCTTCATGAACACAATTTGGCCCCGTTGTCCGTACAGGCATGTACAGGGCAGGTCCTCCCCCGGTGCCAAATAGCGTCCGCCCGTCATGCTACGCTTTGGCGACCGGCTGCTGCTACTGCTACTGTTGTTTTGCTCTTCCTCATCTGTCTCCTCCTGAAAAAAGCAAAAATGCCATTCGCTAGTAGTACATTAAGTAGAAAAAATGCCAGAAAAAAGCACCGTGAGGAATTCGTGCCGATATATATTATCCATTGAAAGATAATTGAACCGAGCAGAGACACGTTCTCGGAACCCCGCTCCCGGATACCCCGATTCTCAAATATTTTTGCCATTCTCGGTTTCAATCACTTGGCATTCATATCCCCCAACAATTGGGGGATTGTCCTATAAACTGCACATCTGAGGGCGGACTATTAAAACCTCCCACCCCCCCCCCCCCCCCCTCTCCAATCTGCCCAAAAAATCACCTGAATGACCACCGCCACCGGTGGCACCACTGTGCCATCGCCCTGCACAGAGGCGGCTTTCATCGAAGATTTGGTCGATTTTCGGGACCGCACTGATCCCTTATGAATAGAGGATGAGATCGATGAAGTTGTTGACCGCTTTTGAATGGATGCCACATGTTGGAGCTGTTGCTGCTTTCTTAAGCGAAGCATTGGGTAAATTCCCTGTTTGCCCTCGAACTGATCGGGAATTTCTCTTGTATTTTAAGAGAGGTTCCCCGATCACAAAATTTTTGGTCCTCATCAGATTCTTATTACAATGCTCATTTGCCAATGAGACCAAGGCCACACGAAATTTCGTTTCGTTTCGTCCTACATTTTCGGCATTTTTTGAGTTTCGTTTTGTGTTTCGTTTTCATCCGCCAAAATTTTCATTTAATTTTGGGTTTAAAATTTTAAAATGTTTCGTTTTCATATTTCAATATTTGGCGATGGCGCCAGATTTTGGCCACTTAATGATTGGTTATCAGCTGACATTCCTCGAGTTTTGGCCTAATTTTAAGGCCTAGACTTCCGCCGCCAATGTGGCCCAAACAATCCAATTGCTACCCACTTTTTGTTCCGGTGATAATCCGTGCAGAACCAGATCAGCTGGAACACCTCCAAAACGCTGACCACCGAAATGCCAATCCAAAGGCCGGTCAGACCGCCAAGGTCGGCAAACAGACTGGTCAGACTGTACGCCACACTCTCTGACAGTGTCTCGTAGTTCAGCTCCTCATAGAACACTTGTACCAGCGCTAAACAAACGTACGATCAGTACTGATTGATCAATCTCGATTCTGATCAATTATTAAGCTATTTCTTTACTCTTGATCAATCACCCCCTAAAACGTATGACCAATACTGACTCGATTAATCTCGATCATTGAACTCACACCCGATCATACTGATAACAAATTTCGATCACTGAATTTATCAGTCTCAATAATTGACTGATCAGTTTTAATCAGTTCCTATTTTTGTCCTACATTGAAAATAATTAGATCACTGGGATTTATTTTTGATCATTCCAAATCTCTTACCCGCATTGGTCCGGTATTTTTCCATGCACATATTGTCACCGCTTTCGCACTCCATCAGTTTTGTTGTCCCACTTGGCCAACGGGCGGCCGAATATGTCACTTCGTAGGCTGTTTCTCTGTTTTTAAAGGAATGAAATTAAAAAAAAATTTTTTTTCGACAGGCGCCGCTTGACGGCACCATTGAACCCCTTAAAATTTTGTGCCAAAAATCCAAATTTTTTCAATTTTTTTTTCCACTTGCCACACCTGCACGGTTGATGGCATTTGCAGTTGCGCAGTGCTCCAGTTGCGATCAGATCGCCAAGCATTCGCGAGGTGTTTTTGATGCAATCGCGTGCCACCGGATCACTCACTTAAATTGCTGAAATTAAGCATCGAGCAACCCTCAACAAACCTTTGCATGAGCGTGCATTTTCCGGCACCGGGTAGAGCGGATCGGCACACCCACAAATCCTGATCACCTTAATTAGGAGGGGGCGGGAGGGGGATCATTTTTGATCAGTTTCACTTACTTCGTTTTGGGTGCAACTCCGATGACAGCCTTCGATTGAGTAGCTGTACCCCTTGTAGATGTACGACTCGGAGTTCTCGCCCCCCTCGCTGCAGTGCCCGTACGGTGGCTCGAGGCGAAAAAATTTTTTCTACGGCAAAAAATTGTTTTTTGTTTTGCGCGTCAAAAAAGGGTGTGAAAATAATATTTAGCTAATTTCACAATTATAAAGATTTTCCAAAAAAAGAAAAAGCAATTTGGCATATGAATTTTTCCAATTTTACCAGCTTTTTAAAATTTTATTTTTTTTCAACTTTTTCTAAAAAGGTTTTTTTCAAAAATTCACTTCCAATTTCATTGGAAAAAATTTTCGATGAAAATGGTGGGTGAACCAAACGCACCCCTTACCATTCGCACTCCAAATGAAGACCTTAAAGCCAAAAATAAAATTTTTCCATGAAAATTTTCTGCCTTACATGAACCCCGTCGGCGCATTGTAGCCAAATGCGTCCGCAAATGGCACTGTCCATTTGTCGTGCACAGTTATCCGGAAGCCAACCGCTTCCGAGGTTGGCAAATACTCCGATACGTTGGCGTACAACATCACTCGCAGGCCTGAAAAGGATTTTCCAATTGATCATTAAATGGAGGGATTTAATAGGCATCATTAACACCATCATTAGGGGGATCATGTAAACTTTTGCATTCCTTACTATCATTTACCAGTCAATTTGTAATTCATTCGTCTATCATATTAATCCCCTAATCAAATTGATTATACACACCATTTTGAACATACATTGATTACTCTGATCATTTTTGTCTACTTGCTTCTCTGATCACTACTGATCAGCGATTGATTAGCTCTGCTTCTATGCTCTCATCCGTCTCAAATTAACTATCTATCGATTAATTCTCATAGTCCCATAATAAATGTTTTCCATTTCCCCCCTGATCATTAATGATGATGATCACTCTTCCTCAATTCTGCTCACCATAGTTGGCACCGGCGCGATGTGCCGTCACCATAGCATCCCGGTCCCAGTTGAACGTGTAGCAATTGCCATAGGTCGGGTCGTAATACAGTTTGAAATCCCTGTCAAATAGGGGGATACAGACCAGATATCGTACTAACTTGGTACTACGGTTGATCATCAATTTCAATTACTTTTTTATGTCACAGTCGTACTGATTGAAGGAGCACTTGAGGATCAGCTCGTCCTTTGCTTGGGACAGCTTTATCCGTTCCTCCTTCGGCTTTTCCTCCACGGCGAACATCAGATTTTCACGCGCTCTCGACTTGATCGCAATTTCGTCTTTTAGTTCCTGAAAATGTGCGTAATTTTAATTGATCTGGCACACTCGGTGGTCACTGACAAAATCCAATTTTCGGTAATTAAGCAAGCAAATAACGGGCATCTTATGCTAATTTCAGCATTACGTTGCAAAGTGTTTGGTATAATTTGAAAGCTTTACTTGTTTAGAAGCTAATCTTAAGCAAATTGCTAGCGATCAGATAACTTTTCAAGAAAAAAAATTACCAATCTTCTTCAACTTCCCCGAGAACTGCATTTTTTCCTGAAAAAATTTACCTACCTTTTTTCATCAATTTCCCATAAAATCGAGATACTTTTTGGCATTTTATCCTCTCCCCAATTTTTTTGCATTTTGTCTTCCTCCCCCAACTTTTTGGCATTTGTCCACCCCCCCCCAACTTTTCGGCACTTTGTCCCATTTCCCAAATTTACCTCAAAACCCATTGCTTGCACAATTTCCGGCGTCTGGGTTGTTGTTGGCACGCCATCCGCCCTCATCCGTCCTCCAAATCGGTGTTGGTCCTCAACAAAGTGCCGCATAAAGTCCAGCATGGCCAAGTCGGAGGTGGGCAACACTTCCGGAATCTCGCCGTTGATGTTGTTCTGCACACAGTGGTTGTAGTCCTGGTGGCACACGCACAGGTCCATCCCCTCCTCCAAGCTTTGCACCATGCTGATTTTCTGCTGCTGGTGCCCGTGCCGCCGTTGTTGTTCATGTTGTTGGTGCTGTTGTTTGTCCTCAGCAATGTTCAACGACGGGTCGGCTTAAGCAATATGGTTTTTTGTTTTTTCATGGTTCTCGGCATTTTCGGAAAATTTCTGAAAGTGCCAAAAGTGGAAAATGAAACTTTAAAGTATCAAGGGAAAATTTTTTGAAAATTTTAAGCAATTTTCGTAAAACTTACATTAAAAATTCACAAAAAAATTTTCCGGCGGCGCCTACGGCCGGCCCACTGGATCCTCATTTTACCATATATTTGAAAATTTGACCCCTAAATGGCAAAATTATTCATTTCAAATTCCTGCTTTATCTCGCCGGCACTGAATTCCATGCTCCGAAAATTTTTTTCCCTGACTATGGACCTATTGTCATTAATATTTTTACCATTTCCTCGCCCATTTTTCCGTCTTCGTCCATTGCTTTTCCGTGTTTTGTTTCCACTTCCATTTGCTTTATTTGCCTGCTTCTGTTGTCCGCCGTCCTCCTCCCCATTCGCAATTGTGTAGGCCGGGAAGCGCATGGGACAATGGCCAAGTTGGTCCACACATTCAATGCAAATGTGCTCCTTCCACGTGTTGTCTGTGTAAATGGCACAAAAAAATGTGTCTAATGATTAATTGCTCATCACTGGCATTTTTGGTGGCACTGATCAAAACTGTGCAAAAATTACACTAATTCCCTGATCATTTTATATTTTCATTTAAGTTTTAAAAAATTAAAAAAAATTTTAGACAAGGAGGGGGGGGGGGGCTCAAAAATATTTGTCTAATATTTAATTGCTCATCACTGGCACCACTTTGGGTGGCACTGATCATTCTAATGATCAAATATGTGCAAAAATAGCATTAATTTCCTGATCACTCTGTAAATGCGCATTGCTCCCGAATATTGTTCAGGAGGACATCCTAGCCAATTTTTAAAATTCCTTGGAAAATTCGCTTCGCTTAATGACATGGGGTTTTTTTTTTTATTCAAAATTATAAAAAAAATTTACCGGTGTACAAAATTTTTCAAAAAGCCGTCCTTTTTGCAAAACCTACTGAATATGGGTTTTTCTGTTTTATAAACTCGAGGATTTGTATACAAAATTAATTGGCATTATTTCGCTCAATTATGAGCCCGCCCATTTTGTGGAAACATTCAAATTCATTTATAATATTTTTTTGTTTGTGGCATTGTGCCCATTACATGGGAAGCATGGCCACAGCGTTCGTGTGATCCAGTCCAACTGACACAAGCATTTGGTCGGGTGGTAATTGTGCAATTGACTGTCCACGCCAAAGCTCAATGACACATTGCCCTTGTAGGCGGCAAAACAGCTTAAAATTGTTGCCATTTTTAGAATTTTTTGAGGCGATTTTAGTCAGTCAAAACTCGACGTTTTTCTCGTCCCAAATCCCGACCCAAACTTTTTTTGCTGTCGCGATCCGATGTTTTTCTCGACCCGCTTAACTCTAATATGAGTTATCATGATTCATCCATATGATATATCCCACTTGTACGAGAGTATCCTTCACTGCCCCCCCCCCCCCTCCGAAAATTCACAAATTCTACAAAATCAGAATTTTCAACGATTTGTTTAAAAAAAATTTAAAAATTTTTGGTCATCCCGAGGCCTAACTAACTCGGGATCACTCTCAGAATTTTCACGCATTACAAAAATTTTTTAATTTATGCTGACCTTCCCCCGTTTTCGTTCTGCCGAAAGCCGTGACAATTCGCAATAGCATTGTGCTAAATAAAAAATTGTTTTTCAATTATTATTTTTTGATTTCCTTCCACTTACCGTACACTTGCAAGTACCGTCTCTCGAAATTTTTTGACTCTCTTGCCTTCTTCTGCAGCTGCCTTCTTTTCCGACGGACAGCTGTTTTTTAATAATTTGAATTTTTAAAATTCCAAAAAATTTTTTCTGTTTCCCCCTCCACAAAAAACACCTGTTGAACTTGCAATTGCCGCTGCGACACCTTCGCTTCGGCCAGTTTCTTCAAGAATGTTTTGGAATGCGTTCATCTTAATTATGAGAGTCAATGTGACTCGAGAACGAGAGACATTTACAAAAAAATCTGAAATTTTTGAAAATTTCTCGAAATTCAAGCCCTAAGGGGATGGGTCGTGAAAAGGCGCGTTCCTCGAGAGTAAGCTCGAGACCGAGATCTCCACCAGGAATCTCGAAATCTTTCCAAAGTCAAGACCCAGTCATCAAGTGACTCATTGATTGCCATTTCTCAGGGCTAATTACCGTACCCGGCTTTTTCAAGGGATCTTGTGCCAAAATTGATTACCGTAGCCTGTACAGATGCGTCTCGGTCAATCACCGACGCTTTGTATGGATTCAAATTGCACACCGTAACGGAAGGGAATGGCGCATTTTCAAATTTGAGCTTTAAATGTTATGGGGAAATTAATTGGTTTTGGCACCATCACTCACATCGAGATCAACGGTTTTTGGGTACCCAAAGAATTTGATGATCAGATAAATCACTTGAATGACGAGGATCAGGAAGCACACAGCGAACACCTTTCCAAAATTATAAAATGGTTGCCCATTTACAAATTGATCACTTTTTATTGATTGATCAACCAAAAACAAATTAGTCATTATTTTTTGATCAGCCAAGAGCAAACTGATCAATTTTACAAAGATATTGTTAATTAATTTGCTTTATTTTGTCACATTCTCGACATTTCCCGGGCACTGATCTTTGGTTTGTGCGTGTTCATAATCGGTACTCACTGATCAGATAAAGCATTATTTCTGTGTGCTAATCAACCATTCTCTCGCAAAGCCATTTCTTGACAGTCACCATCTTTTGTCTCACTCTCGTGAGTTGTTGAACTAATTAGTTGGTTTTTAAACCCGCAACCTATTAAAAACTTTATCCCTAAGTCGTTGCGTTTGATCAATCAATTACTAACGCTTAAGAATTGACTATGGACTGATCTCGCTTTTTTGATTGACCAGCTGATTTTTTTTGTGTGTATGTTGTGTATTGCTTTCTCTAAGTCATTACCGCTAACCAAAAGCGCCTCCACCGTTTGTTTGGCGCCAGCGATGCGTGGCAAATGCCGTGGATGGTCGAATGCCGTTCGAACTTTTCCATGATCTGCTTCACCGAGTCCATGTGCATCCTGTCACCTGTGAGTGGTGATGATTGATCATTCATTCAACGGCTTTTCATTAAAACAAAAAGCAGCCATTTATTTCATTTCCACTACTGATCGAAAGACAAATAATTCTTTCCACATTGATTAGCTGTCATCATCATCAAATCATTGTGTTTTTGTCATTTATTTTTGATTTTTGACATTTTTACTCGCTCTTTTGAAGGGGAAGTCGGCACGCGAGAGACGTCGGAATGCACTCATTGCGTGTGGACCGCCTTTCTGCAATTGGGGGTGGAATTAAAAAATTATTTTTAAATGATGGAATTTTTTACGAACATTCTCCCCCATTATTTCAAAAGCTTAATCAGCCTCATTAGGCTATAAACTAACAATTCTCGACCAAAATGACTTCTTCTGTAGGTATTGGCATTTTTTCCAACATTCTCAATTGCTCTAATACGAAGCCCATTATCCCTATTGTATTCTAAATGAGTCAGTGCCCATTGGTCATTTTTTGATTAGACTGAAGCGCATCATTAGCTATGTATTTGAACATCGATTTTGTCTGATCATCTACAACGATTTGAATTGATTATTGATCGACGGCAGACGGCACTTTATTTTTTTGTCAAATTCTCAACCATTAATTTAATGGCCCTAATGAAACTCATTAGGCTACTATGATTTGATCAGACAGTGTTTTCTAAATGTCCCCAATTTCATTGTTTTGATGTGGATATAGTTTAAGATTTTGATCAGATGTGTTCTAAAAGTCCCTTTGACCTTCCCTGTCATTAATTGATCTGATCAGCAACAATGGAAATCATCATCATTGATCAGAGCAGCACTCGATTAAGCTTTCTGCTGATTGACCACCTTGAACAGCCCGTCCGGGTGGGAATGTTCCTCCGCATTTGCCAGCAACACCGCCCTGCGCAGTTCGGGCCGCTTGCTGGCCACTGCCGACCTAGCAGTTCCCCTGCTTCCGCTGGACTGCTTGGACACCTTGCGGTCCGGTGCCGCCGACGCCGAATCTCGGCTTGTCGTCCGCTGCGTTGGCGGCGGCCTCGGCCTGCCGCCCGCCACGGCTGCTGCTGCTGTTGAACTGCTTGAAGACCATTTCGGCCCTGGTGGTGTCGCCGCTGCTGTTGAGCTTGTCGTCGACACCTTTGGTAGTAGTGCCGGATTTGCCGAGATTTTCCTGCTGTTGCCGCTCTCGGCAGCGGTGGCGGCTTTTCCACCCGGTGCTGTCCGCCCAGCAGTTGGCGGAGGAGGCGTCCCCTGTTGCGGCGGCTGGTGTTGTTGTTGTTGGCCATTGCTTAACCTTGTTGAGGACGGTGGATGACGATGTTGTGATGCTTGTTGTTGTTGCTGTCTGCCACCATTTGCCGCCGTTGGCGTTGTTAGCATGGCTTGGCTAGCGTCTAAAAATTTAAAAACTTTAAATTTAATTTTTTTTGTCTCATATGCTATATAAAAAAGTGTCATGACTGAAAAGATGAAGCCGCTCTTGCTTGTAAAAAGCAGTCTAACCCTACGGGGATGGTTGGTGATGATGATGATGATTGTGATGATGAAAAATGAAACCTTTCCCCCCTCCTTTGGATGGATATTTTGGTTGAGGCTGATCAGTCAAGAATGAGACTGATTGGAAAATGGATGGGAAGCTTAAAGCGTATGATCATCACTTGTTCCCCTCTCATTTTTGGTTTAAAATAAATTTTAAAACCCAAAAAAAAATTCACTTTTCTCCGCATTTGTTTATTGAGAGGGGTAAAAGCCAAAAAAACGTTGACAGCTTTTTGTTTCTCATAAATGATTGATGATGATGACGACAGGCAGGAACTACTGATCAGAAAAAAACGAAACGAGAGAATTCCCCAGTATTTTTTTCGTTTCCGATCATCAAAAATTTAAAAAAAAAAATTTTTTTTACGCAGAATTTTAAATGCTTTTTGATGGAAATAACAAATGGAAAAAATAGAAGCCAAGTGCACAAATGCTTATGGGTGAAATATGATAAGCAATTTGATACTTATCGGAGACAGAAAAGAGAAGAGAAAGAGTCCATGCAAACTGCTGAAAAGAAAAAAGAAATGGGAACAAATCCTCCACCGTAAGGACGGGGATTTGGGAGGGATCCCGGCTCATAAATTTGGCACAAATCTCGACCATTCTCAAAAGCTATGGCTGCCCCGGGCAGGGATAATCCCAGGGAGGGGGGTACGTACTCAAGACCCCTCCATACTTCCAAAATTTTTAAGGGAAAATAATATTTGTGCTGAAATTTCGTTTTAATTATTGGTATCCCTTCAAAGACCTACCTAATCCAAATTTTCCAAAAAAAAAATTCGCTAACTTTTTCCAAAAAATCCGTAAAATTAGCAATTTTTTGTTGTTTAAAAAATGGTAATTTCAATTTTCGCTGTTGCACCTGTAGAAATTGCCGGACCCTCCTGTTCCCTAAAAAAAATTTCAAAATAAAAAAGGCGCCGCAAAAAAGCGCTTGGTCTTTCCATCGAAAACTATGTTTCCCGAGCCACTATTTTCACCATGGTCCTGTTGGTCGTCCTCATCATCCATGCTTATCCGCCAGCCGACGCTGCCTGTTGTTTCTGTTCTTTTGCTGTTGTTGCTCGCTTTTGTTGCTTATTTATTTATTATTATTATTTTTTTCTTAATCTGATTAGCGCAAATTTGCTGATCAGCGCAGGTGTACTGCTGATCAATTTTGCTGTTTCCCTTGACGTTAATCACCTCTGATCAGAATGCAACTGGCAACAATGTTGCTGATCAGTGATCTCCACTCTGCTGTTGTTGTAGCTGATCAGCGGAGAAGAGAGAGAGAGAGAGATTAAGCGGAAGTAGTCTCTGCTAATATTTATTTAATTTGTCCCCGTCTGTTGTTTATTTTTTTGTGATTGGAACGCCCCTGGCGCTGCAGGCGTTTTTTGTATATGTCGATGTCGTTGTTTGGGCTGTACTTTACTTCCAAGCTATCGTCGTCATAAGCAGAAGATGACACACAGCACAACAACACTCAATTATCAATTGTGGGGGGTGGGGGAGTACCAAAAATTCCGATCGATTTGCCTGCCTGCTAATTGGGGTGGGGCTGGGGGTTAAGGGGCTCACTTTAATCACCTACCGGCTGGCACTAAGTCGGCTGCCTGCTTTTCCTGTCTTCTCTCTTCAAAATTTCACCCATTTCTCTAGCTGCTTCTCCACCTGTCTCTCTCCTGTTCGCTGTTCTTATCTTCATGCTTTCTTGAACCCATTTCAATGCTTCTTTATCCCCTCTGGGGAGGAGGTGGGGGAGGAGGGGGGGCGGCTTTACCTGCTGCCGAGTGAGTGGGGGTGGGCTTCACTCCCCCCTCTCCCCGGAGGGTGGTTTCATCCTCCTCATCCCATAAAAGCGTTCCGTTCGCTTTCATGCTTCCGCTTCATTCTTGGGGTGGAGGCGGAATTGAGTAGACCGGCTGGCTGTTGGCAAGATCATTCATTTATCCGGTCGGCTTCATCATATCACATTATCATTTTTCATTTGGCCCTCCCTGCCCTCGGGCAAAAACAATTTTCGGGCGGCACAAACAATTGTTGTCTCCCACCGCCTCCCCCCCCCCCCCCCCCACGGCGCCTCCCGCCCGTTTTGTTGCCCCCCCCTCCGTCGACGGGGCGTTTTGTCGTCCGCCGTCGTCGGTTGAATGGAGGAATTTTTGAAGAAAAAATTCATCATCGTCATCACCTTCCTTCAGGATTTTGGATATATAGTATAAAAAATAAAAGCCAGAAAATCAATCAAAAGGATTAATTACCCATGGAATAATCAAAAAAAAAAATTGGTACTAATTAATTGATGCATTAAAAAGCGGCATTCTTAAAAAAAGAAATGAATTAATTAATTCGTGGAAAAAATAGAAAGAAAAAAATACTTAAAAGATTATTTATCCATTTAGGACAAATTAATAAATTTTCCAAAAAACTTCACTGTGGAAATTGGAAAATTCTAATTAAGCAAAATCTTAAATAAAATGGGAATGAGGCAACAAAGACAAACAAAGATAGAACAGATATAATTAATTATATGTGCCAATAAAAACATAAAAACAAAAATTAATTGTAAAAATTTAAATAATTAAATTTTTCCAAAAAACAAACCTTCTTGTGAAATTGGGAAGTTTTTTTTGTTTAAGCCAAACCATAAAAATGGGAATGAGGCAATTAAATCATGAAAAACAAATAAATAATAAAACAAATAAAAATTATATATTTCAATAAAAACATGAAATAAAATTTTTGTAAAAATTCTACGAGAAAATAAATAAATAAAAAATTAAAAAAAAAATATTTTAATATTCGAAATTGTTCAAATTTTGAACTGATAAATTAAAATTTTAATTAAATTAGAAAAGATTTTCACTAGAAAATATTATGCATTTTTAAATCTAAAATATATATTTTAATATTATTCTATAAAAATGGGATCAAATTTAAATGTATAAAAATAATTTCATTTAAATTTTAAAACATTTAAAGAATGCCGTCATCCCCCGAGGCGTCGACACGCTGCTGCACATCCCGGCCAAGCTGCCCGACCGGCTGTTCCCCACCCTCTACGTGGGCGAATCAGCACAGACCGGGCTGTACGCGCTGCCCGCCTTTGTGGACGAACGGACCAGCACATTGGCACCCAAATACCTGGGCCCTCCGCTGCTGGAGGGCCCAAAGCCGGCGGCCGACGGCACGGCGGAAGTACGGCGGCACATTTTTGGAAATTAAAAGATTTTTTTTTGACACTTTTTTCATTTTGCTGAAAGCATGAGGCAAATGCGGCACACTTTGGAATTTAAAGTTTTTGGCACTTCTTGAAGATGGCACGGCGAAGTAGCGCATTTTTGAAATTTTTTAAAAACTAGTTTTGAAACTTTTTGCCGGCGGCACGGCCGAAATGCTACGCATATTTTTTGAATTTTCATAACATTTTAGACATTTTTTTTGATAGAACGGAAAAGTGTCAGCAAAGTTTTAGAATTTAATTAATTTTGATATTTACTTACGACGGCATGACGCAAGTGCGACACTTTTTTGGAAATATTTGACGCCATTGTAATAATGGCATTTCTTTTCATGGTTGGGGCAATTGCGATCACTGATTTTATGATCTTGATCAAAAGCATAGCAGATAACACTTTGTTGTTCCAGCAGGGCGCTTCTTCCTCCGCACCGCCGACGGCACCGCGCAAACGGCCGGTTCTGCCGCCGAACACCATCATGTTGAGTCCCACCTACATCACCAAGGAGGGCGAATTTTTGCTGCTCGGTAAAGAGCCAAAAAATTTTTCAAAAAAATTTAAATTTTCCCCAATTTTTTTAGGCTACCACCATTTGCCCGAGGCCACCCACACTGAGCATTTGTTCCCCGTGCAGAGCCCACATTCAACAGCAACACATCAGCATGACATGGCGAACAACAACAGAATGCTGCTGTTGGGCCAACAAAGCCAAAACAGTCAAAAAGTGCGTGTGTCTTTTTGCTTATCTTATCTTTTCTATCTCTATTTCTCTAGGCCTTTTTTTCTAATCTCTCTATATTTCTTTCTGTCATCATTTTTCTCCTTTTTGCTCTCATCCTCTCCCCATTCTTTTTCTCTCTCTTTTTCCGTTTCTTCCCTCTTTCTTTAGATCCTCCCAAACTCTAACTCTCTCTCTCTCTCACTTTATTTCTCTCACCTGCTTTCTTCCCTCTTTCTTTATTCTCCCAATCTCTTCCTTCTCTCTCTCTATCTCTCCCTCTCTCTCTCTCTCCCTTTTGCCTGTTTTTTCTTTTCTCCCCTATCTCTCTTCCTCCCTCTCTTTCTCTTCTCCCTTCTTCACCCATTTCCCCCCTTATCCCTCATTATCAGCGATCACCACCCATTGCCGCTGCTGATCACTTCCCCCACCATTACTACGGTGATGGCATCAGCAATGGTCATCCAAAACTGCCCGCGGGTGCCGAATTCGACCGCACGCACGCGGACAGCACGGTGATGCACCAGAACAAGGCATTCCTGCTGATGGCCGGCGCACTGTTATTGCTCATCATCGTTTTTGTCATCTCCATTTTCATTCTCAGACGGGTGAGTACGACGACGGCACGGCACACGCACTTATCACTGATAATTGACTAATTAGAAAATAACAATTATGGATTGGCGCGGGAATGAGTCCAAAATGCTGAATTTTAACTTTTCTTTTTTTAAATCGAAAAGGCCCATTTTTGATACAAAATCTGCGTTTATTTTTGAATTGAAATTTAAAAAAATCAACAATTTCAGCGCTTTTTGGCGCCGGAATTACGCATCACGGCATTTTTTTTTTCGCTTGCTAAATCACCCTTAGTACTAGTATAACAAGACCTCAAAATGTGTTTAAGTTTTGAAAATGAGGCTAAATTTTTTTTTGAAAATATTAATTATTTTTAAAGCATTCGGGAATTCGTTGAGCTTAAGCTCACTCTTCCCTTCGGAATTGTTTAAACGTAAAAAATGATACAAAATACTAAAAAAATTATATGAAATGCCACAAAAAATGATACAAAATGCCATAATTTCTTTCTCCCCCATCGCTTTCGTCCAGTATTTGCGCTCTTACCACGAAATGATGCGACCGTTGCCGCGACGCGAGCGACTGTCCTCCAGCGCCAGCTGGGGTGCCGCCTCGTCGTCAGCGGCCACAACCGCGCTGGACGGCATGGGCGGAGACGCGAGTTGGTCCAGCAGTCGCGGCAGCGCGAACAGCCGCGGAAGCCGGGCCAGCAGCATGCACACCGCGCCGGAGACGGACCACCAGACGCTGCAGCTGGGCTGGCACCGGGTCAACGACAAGCTGCGCTACGACTCGCGTGCGGTGCTCGGCCGCGGCTGCGACGGCACTTTTGTGTACCGGTGCGTTGCTTGCGCGGATGTCATCCATGGAAATTGTTTGCTCGAGAGTCGAGACCTATGACTGATTCTTTTGGCATTTTTGGTCCCGCAGTTTTCTACAGCCTTGCCATATTGTTTCTTAAGCCTAGCTCTTGGCACCGAGCAGGGATGTTAGCCTAAAATTTCAACACTTTCCAAAAAAATTTGGGAACCTCCACTCGGAATTATGTGGTCAAAAAAAAAATTCGGAATCAGGAACGGGAATCGGTAGTGCCGAGTCCAAACAGGGGACTTCGGGAATCCGGGATCTGGAAATTGCCATTTTCTCGGGGTTTGTTTTTGGTTGTCACTGGTACTGATACTGGGAATCTCTTCCCAAGGTTTTGATCTCGACAAAAAAGAAGCTGAGTCTTTTTTTCTGCCCAACGCTGAACCCCGAGACTCTCGAGCATTACGCACTAATTGCTTTTTCACTAATTGGTATTATGTGTCGCCCAGGGGTCAATTCGACGGGCGCGACGTGGCCGTGAAGCGGGTGCAGGCGCTGCTGAGCGCGGACAACAATTGGCACCGGATCATCGACCGGGAGGTGACCCATCTGCGCGAGAGCGACTCCCATCCGAACGTGATCCGCTACTTTTGCTCGGTAAAAACAACTCGATGCTTGCAACTCACTGATTGATCAAAATCTTCGGGCCAACGAAATTAAAAAAAAAAAAATTCTTTAAATTTATTTTAAAGAAAATTTGTGGAAAAGATATAAATTTTTTGCCCTTTTCAAAAATTAAAAAAAAATTATTTGACAATATTCCTAAATTTAATCATTTGATTTTACAAAAAATTTATAGATGGCACAAGTGTCTGTCTAATTGATTTGTTAAAAAATAAATAAAATTTTAATTTTGGAAGTTGAAATTTGGAATTTTTTTAAACTTTAAAAAATTATAAGAAAAAATAAATTATATTATTGTATTAAAAATAATGTAATTCTTTTCTGAATGGATAATATTTAAAAATTATTTTTTTTATTTATTTCTTTACTCAAATAATATTTTCTATTTTTTAAACCATTCAAATTTCAAGTTTTTCGGGTGGGGAATATGATCTCTTCTTCCAGTTGGCATTTAGATCCTCCGAAAATGCTAATTGATCATATCGTTAGTTAACTAATTAGTGCTGTTACTCTTCGTAAATTTACAAAAAAAAAATATATATTTTTTTGAAATTTTCCAAAATTTTTCAGGAGTCCGACTCCTACTTCAGCTACATTGCGCTCGAGCTGTGCGACCACACGCTGGAGGACTTCATCAACCACCAGCGGGGCAAAATGGAGCGACGGCTCAAGCTGGAACTGCTGCGCCAGGCCACGGACGGCATCGCGCACTTGCACAGCATCAAAATTGTACAATTTATATTTTTTCAATTTACAAACTTGGAAATTTTTACAAAAAAAAACATGAAATTTTGCATAAGAAAATTTCAAAAAAAAATGATTCTGAGAATTTTTCAAGCGTTTTTTGGAAATTTTTTTGAAAAAAAAAAAACAGTAATTTGCATAAAACTTTGAAAAAATCGCTAAAAATTTCAGAAATTTTTCTTTTTGAAACTTTCTTATGAAAAAATTTCACAAATTGATCAAACCCATTTTCATGACTCCGATCAGTCTAATCGGTTTCCCAATTTACAATTTGTCATCTTTTCAGGTGCACCGGGACGTGAAGCCTAAGGTCAATCACACAACTTTAAATACTGCTTCAATTTCCAGACTCATTTTCATTCTTTGTTGTAGAACATTTTGATCAACGGCGTGGCCAAGGGCCCTCCGCGGGTCAAAATTTCCGACTTTGGCCTTTGCAAAACGGTCAAGCTGGGCCACAACTCCATCTCCAAAGTGTCCGGCGTTGTCGGCACCGAGGCAAGGGCACAGACGAAATATACAATCTGATCAGAGCTGGTCTGATCAGTGCCAATGAATTTTCCAACCCTGAATTTTTCCTTGATTGATCATGACCCCAGAAATCACTGATCAGATCAAATTGATAGCCAATGAATCTGATATTTGACCACTAAATCTATGATAATCCATTTCAGGGTTGGATGGCGCCGGAGCTGTGGGACTCGACGGCGTCCGTGGTAGAAAAAATCCAAATCAAATTTTGAAAATTGTTAATTCACAAAGACCTATGCCATTGACGTGTTCTCGTTGGGCTGTGTGTTCTATTATGTGTTGACGGAAGGTGAACACCCATTTGGTGACTCAAATGTGCGCCTGTACAACATCTCCATGAACAAGTTCAACCTGAGCAAATTGGACGGTGAGGGACAAGCAAAAAATGGATGAAGAGATCACATAAAACTTTGATCAGCAAAGAGCATGATCAGTGATCGGTAGATAAGATTAATGATCGGAACACATTTCATACCCCGTGGGTTTGATCAGTGTTTAGAAGCCAAATGGGTGAAGTGATCACAGGAAAACGTGATCAGCACACCCGTGGTCATGATCAGTGAGTAGAATGATTACTGCTTGGAACCAATTTCATATCCATGGTTTGAATTACCGGAAATTTCAAATTTGCGGATCCCGCTGCGGGATTGGAATCCAAAATTTTTTGTGGGACGGGATACCGCGGGATTAATCCCGCAAATCCTGCATTTTCCAAAAAATGCGGGAATGTGGACTGGGATCCCGCAAAATCCCGCGGTCCCGCGCCGGTCTCTAGTTTGGATCACTGATTAGAATCGGTGAATTTGATTACTGGTTGGAATCCGTTTAACACCCGTGGTTTTGATTGTGTTCAGAATCCATTGTTTGTTCCTTACTGATCAGAAACTAAGACCGAGAATTTGATCACTATTTTTTATCTGATCGTTTATGGCTGGCTTATTTCCATGTCTAGTCATTCTAATGTATAAATTGTTTGACTTATGTTGATCAATTACAGATTCTGATCACACAGCGCGTTCACTGATCGCTTCAATGCTTCGGATTAACGGCGCATTGCGTCCAACCTCGTCAATGTTCGTTCGTTTGTCATTTTGTTTTGTTTTTCTCAATTTGTGGCTTACATATTTCAGCTTAGTAACACATCCAATTTTCTGGGAGCCCGGCAAACAGTTGCAATTTTTGCTGGTACGTTATGGCATTTTCACTTTGTTGAGATGCGATGATCCATAGGCTGATCAGATAAAAATTTTCCGGGCTTAGATTTCATTGTCAGGCATTATCTTTTGAATGATCAATGGAGTTAAGCCACCGATCAGTTTTTATTTTGGCATTTGTAGGTCTCTGCTGCTTTTTTAATGCTTTGATCACATTAGCATTTTTGGGTGGGCTGATCAAACTATCAATGATCATGGCATTGAATCTGATTAGATCAGACTAGATTATGCCACTGATCAGTTTTGGCTTCCCTGTGATCAATTTTCCCAACTACGATTTTTCCTGTAGGAAGTGAGTGATCGGATTGAGAAGTTGGAGTCCCACGATCTGATCATGCGCCGGCTGGAGTGGCGTCGTGCCGTCGTGGTCGGCACTTGGCTGAACCGAATTGACGAACCGTTGAAAATTGGTACATTTTTTAAATTTTCGGCATTTTGTCCGCCAAAATTGACATTTCGTCCACAACAGATCTCTTGAAGCAGCGCTCCTACCAGAACAATGTGCGCGATTTGCTGCGCGCAATCCGCAACAAAAAGCACCATTACCAAGTCTTGCATCAATTTGCACTCAAATTTTAAATTTTGTGGCATTTTGTCACGGTTTTCAAAAAAATTTTGCCAGGAACTTTCTCTGGAGCTGCGCACTCTGCTTGGCCGCTTGCCCGACGAGTACATTGCCTATTTCACTTCAAGATTTCCAGAGGCAAAATTTTTTTTGAAAATTCTCTTTGGCAATTTCGGTTTTTTATGAGTTAGGGGTTCGTTTTCTTTGATCAAGTCTCGTTCTCGAACTCTGCGAGAATCTCGAGCAGCTTTACCATTTCATTGCTTCATCCGCATTTGGTGGCATTATGTGACCAATTGTCCCACCCTTGGCAAAATTTTTTGTCTAATTGTCTTACCTTTTGGTGACATTTTGTCCAATTCTTCCCCAACATTGGTGAAATTTCGTCCTATTATTTCGCCAATAGTTGTTGACATTTTGTCCAATCCTTCCCCCAACATTTGGTGGCATTTTGTTCAATTCTTCCCCTAATATTTGGTGGCATTTGTCCAATTCTTCCCCAACATTTGGTGAAATTTCGTCCTATTATTTCGCCAATAGTTGTTGACATTTTGTCCAATCCTTCCCCCAACATTTTGGGACATTTTGTTCAATTCTTCAACCAATATTTGGTGACCTTTTGTCCATTTCCCTCAACATTTGGTGACACTTTGTCCACTTCCCGCTTTGTTTGGTACAGTTGCTGATGCACGCCTTCATGGCGTTGACGTTGTGGGCTCATGAGAATGTGTTCCGCCGCGACTTCTATCCCACCGATCAGCTCGTCGAGTTCTTCGAGCGCGAGCGCGACACAATCTTTAAAACGGACCAATCGCCGCACGACCGTCGCCGCCGCAGTTCGAGCCCGTCAAACTGGCGCAACGCCAGTGCCGTAAGCATGCCAATCGATCGGAGGCGGAAAAAGCATGCCCTTGCTCGATCCCGAATCAATGGGTCATGACGATGGTCTCGGGAATTTCTCTTTCCCGAGACTATTTATTTGACAACGGCACATGGTGCCGGGGAAGGGCGTCCAGGGAATGGACTTACTTGGATTTCGGATTTAGAGTACCAGTTTCAATGTTGAAGATTTTGTCGCATCCAAATTTTCGACTTCTCCCCGGATGAGGGCTTTATTAGAGGGGGGGCACTAATAGAGGGACTGGGATCTCTATTAGAAGAAAAAGTGGTACCTCATGCCCAAGCTTGGTATATATATCCCATTTCTTTTTTTAGCAGGGCTTCAAATTTCAACCCACCCTCCCCCTTTTAGGTGGGCTTTATTAGAGGGGGCACTAATAGAGGGGCTGTGTGGCTCTATTTGAAGGATCGTTTTCTTCTCGGCTTTTTTTACAACACAATCCCTCCCCATCCATCAGCAGTTGTCCAGAGCGGGAACACCGACACGGAATGGCGTCGATGCCGGCACAATTGTTCCGCCACCAAATTATGCCATCAACAACATCACGGCCGATGCCATTGCTGTTGCTGCTGGTCAAAACTACAACAAAATTGGCCTGCAGTTGCCCGCCTTCAACCCGTTCATGCCACCGCCACTTCCGCCGGTGGCACCACCACCAGCAGCAGTGCCGAACCAGCACATCATCACACGGGTGGGTGGGCTGTTGTTGTTGTGGTGGGGGGGGGGGGTGGGGGGGGGGGGGGTGGAATACATGACAAAAATCGCCGCCGGAATTTTTTTTTAATTTTCAAATTTAGAAATTTTCCAACAAAAAATCAGCAAATTTTTTTTAAGAAATTCGAATAATTTTTCATTTTTGAAAGAAAACCTTAGTAATTCACCATAAATTTAAAAAAAATTTTTTTATCGAGTTTGACCAATTTTCAAACTGTGATCACCTCGCCCCATTTGATTTAGCCCCCAAATATGCTCATAATTCACACCGGCAAGGCAATTGATGATGAACAACAACAAAAGCAGCAGCAGCAGCAGCAACAAAATGAAGTCGCTCCTGATGAAGCAACAAACGGTGTTCAGCCAGTACCAGCAACACCACCCGCAGATGAGCAACAACAAAGGCAAAAAATGGCGGCTGTGGCCACTCGATCAAAGGCGGCCAAGGAAAGGGCCAAAAAGATGGCCAACAAACGGAAGGTGCGACACACAAACAGAGGGCACACACAGACATTGCCCCCTTCAAATCGCTAATTAATACATTCTAATTGCCCCATTAAATCTATAATTAACGCCTGCTAATGACCTATTAAATTGCTGATTAGACCCGGAACCGTTAATTTATCCATTAAATTAGAGTAGAGCGGGACCGGGACCAAAACACGGACAACTGAGAACCGAGGTCCCGGTTTTGACCGGGACCAGTCTCGGGTTTTTTCCCGTTTTCCCAGCCAAAAATTCCCGGTCCCGCTCTACTCTACATTAAATCATTAAAAACTGGGGTGACTTAACAAAAGATAAAAAGGGTCCCTGATATTCGAGAGTCTCCGTCTTGCCTAGAGCTCTAACAATATTTTCAACAGTGATTGATCGATGATCAATTCATAAAATAATTCTTGGCTTTTTGATCATTCAGGGAAGACTGATCACTAAAATATTTGCAGAGACGAAGGAAGGCGCCGTTCAGTGTGCTCGCGTCCGCCTCCTCCTCCACCTCGTCGACGGCGGCGGCGGCGGCGGCACGGGCCGCAGCGATGGATGAGGAGGAGGACGATGCCGAAAATGAGGAAGATGCCGAGGAGGACGAAGACAGTGGTGGCGACGGAGTAGGAGCAGGAGGAGATGAAGCCGTACAACAACACCAAAAAGCCGGGGATGAAGCAGCAGAAATCGAAGGGGATGACCAAGAGCAGGAAAAAGCGGTCGAGAGTCAAGACCAACCACCGCCAGTGGAGCGGGGGGAGGAAAAGCAAAGTGCCGGATGGGAAATTGTTGGCGGCGGTAGATGACCGTTACTAATGAATGCTCTTACCCTGCCATCCTTCTTTTCTATATATGTATTTATTTGTCTTCATTTTAACCCGTTATGTTGCAACAATTTGTCATCATCATCATTAGGGGGTCATTTCATAATTAGGATTGTGCCATTAATGATGTGTCCGAGATTCTTGAATCTAATGTTTTGACTCGAAAAAATGCCGTCCTTTCTATGGCATGGAGTCTCGCGATGCCAAAAAGTATCGGCCTCGAGACATCTCACTACCCGGGGGCATTTGCTTTGGTTATTAAGGGCAATTAATTTCCCAATTATGAAATGACTTGCTGCCGATATTTGTTTGTAGGTGCATATTTTGTTGGATTAATTACACCCCATCGATCAGTTGCCTCCCCTCACGTTTTTAATTGTCTATTAATTACTCACAGCAGGGCTCTCATCTGATTTAATTATCGGCCAAATTCATTTTTCAGATTTGTCCCTTCCAAATTACCTAAAGGCGGCACAATCTGATAAATCAGGACAGATGAGAGTTTTTTTGGCATTTATCATTTGATCATAAGAACTCTATGCTGACACGGCACACTCTCTCAAAAGCATAAATCAATCCAATCACAATTACAAAATTGATGTTATGTTATTTTACACACAATTAGGAGTAGTATCTTTTGGCACATATTTATAAAAATTATTTTTTCAATTAAACTTTTTTTCCAATTTTCAAAAATGGCATTGGCATATTTTTCACCCCATTTTAAATGTTTATAATTTTCATACACATCCTAAAAAGTTGTTCTACAAATTATGCGCACAATTGTGCACTTCCCTTCACATTCTTCATTTCATTTTTTGTAAAATTGTCGAAAATTGCACAATTTTTTCCGCATTCTGTGATTTTTATGTGTCTCATTTTTCTGATAAATTTTTGGGTCGGGTCTCAAATTGGTAACACATAAAACTAACACAAATTATGTTAATTACTTAAATTATCGAAGAATTTTTTTTATTTCCAAGGGCATTTAAAATAATTGAAGAATTCCCCATATTTTCCAGTCAATTTTGTATGACATCATTTGGAAAGATGACGGCAAAGTGATCGATTAATTGGCTAACGGAAATGAGTGATCAGACATTGAGGAAAATGTGAGAAAATTTATTTGATTAAAAATTAAGAATTTACTTGCTATAACGGATAAACGGTATAAACGTCAAAAATAAAAACGGATTTACTAATGACAGAGAGACCGGCGCGGGATTTTGCATAATCCCTGTCCGCAATTCCGCATTTTTAGAAATTGTGGGATTTGCGGGATTAATCCCGCGGGATCCCGTACAGCAAAAAAAAATATTTGAGTTGTAAAACCGTAGCCGGATCTGCAAATTTGGAATTTCCGGTCTCTTGGCAGGCCTGAGGCCTCCCTCGCCCTCCTTATACGTTTTGCCAAGGACCCTCAGTTTAAAACATTTTTTTAATTAAGTAGAATTTTGGTCCAGGTTTTGCTACCTCCGCCTTTTAAAAATTCATTAGGTTAGGACTAGGTTTAAAGTTGCTTCGACCTGGGCTCTCATATTTTACAAAATAAAGCATAAGCCTATCGTGATCAGAGTGACCTTGATAACCCCAAAATATGAATTTTTTAAAAATCTTTCGAGGGAGCGGGGGTAGCAAAACCCGGAGTACCGAATTTTGACCTTGCTAAAGCCTCTGCCTCACATCTGGGGTCGGGGTCGTTTTCGTTCGGGCCGTTTTTGTACGAGCCCAAGTTTTTGGAAACCAAATCCAACACTAATTGGTATCATTCGGTAGCCCTAAGTGTCCTCTATTATCCTGCAAAATTTCGAAAAATCTCGTTAAGGTTCAAAAAAGTTATGGCCAGAAGAATTCAAAAAACTAGATTTTTCAACTTTTTAGGCTCGAACTTTTTTTAAACTTAACGAATTTTTTTGGAATTTTGCAGGATAATCGAGCATCTGAAGGGCTCTCGAATGATACCAACAGTGTTGGATTTGGTTGACAAATAAAAAAGTTATAGCCAAATTCATGTGTTCGTACGAAAACGGCCTGGTCCGTCACATCTGAGAGCCCTGCTGGTTTGATTATATTTTTACGCATTTCAGCTGGATTTGTACCGATGTTTGCATGGACATTCTGCACTTTTTTGACCGTCCCCAACTCGGCCTAAAATTGGCACTGATTTCCGACCGTTTCGATGTTTTGGTGGACGCGCATTTCGATGCCAAAAGCGAATTGACAGTTTGGAGAGATGTCGAAATTTGCAAAGACACGGAGTCTGAAGACACTATTCTCCATGTGTATATGAGTGACGGCGTTGGATTTTCGAAATTTGCTCTGCCTGACAGTCCGCTGCCCAACAAAATCCGTTTTAGGGAGCTTTATATTATGTAATTTGAACAAGGATTGAAACCCCGACGGATCGGGGTTGGAAAAAGTCGGAGATTGGGAACCACCGGGGGGAGGGGGGGGGGGCACATATCGGGTCGTGGTCCCGACAATTCGTCAGTGGACAATATCCATCATTGAAAATTTAGATTCGGTGTTTTACATATTTTGGTTTAATTAACTTTTTAAATTTTAACAACACTCAGGGAGGGTCCCCGATTCCCCCGATTCCCCGACTAAGTGTCGGGGAGCAGAGCAAAATGTCGGGGAGCAGAGCAAAATGTCGGGGAGCAGAGCAAAATGTCGGGGGCCAGCAGGGACCGTCGGAGATGGGGTCGGGAATATGCCCAAAAATGTCGGGGCTCGACACTAATTTGAACTATCGTTTACCCTAATTAATTCTAGAAAACATCCCTTCCAGATACATCGATCTTTCCGTCATCGCATTTCTCCATGCCAATCCGCATGTTTTTAACAAAACCACGTATTTGCATGTGGAGATAGTGTCACTTTCGCCGACAATTTTCAACAGAATCTATCAGCAAGTGAATTCAATCGGTTCCCATTGTCTGTTGCCCGATGTAAGCGCTAATGATGGGCCACCAACGCAAGATGTGGAGATATTGTCAGCACCAGATGTTAGGCCAATTTGGGACATTTTTATGCGCCAAATTTGGCCCATTTTTGGGACAAACATTCGCCACTTGGACACTTCCCCCCGTGGTGTTTATTTGGAGAATTTTGTTCGTCTCATTTCGCCGACAATTTTCTCCGATCTTGCTCAACTGAATTCAATCAAATCATGGGTCATGGTCCCCGATGTGATCGCCGATGATGGGCCAAATGCAACTCCAACTGCTGGCCAAGTGTTGTCCAAATGGTTGCACACGCCGAGCAAAGACGGGCAGCCGAAGCAATTGCGTTGCCTCCATGACATTACATTACAAAATTGTGATTGGATCAACAGTTTCAAAGAGGTCGTTTCGTTGCTCGCATTGTTTTGCTTTAATTACTTTGTCCGTGATGATTAATTAGACCGGATTTTCAAAATTCGGCGATTTTTCGTTCGGCGTCGAATTTTTTTTTGTTTTCTTGAAATTTTCTTAATATTTTTCTCGAACCAGGCTACAGGCTAGCTAATGAAAATTATTATTTTTTTTTCTTAAAACCTTTTAAAAAAATTTTTTTTTGCTAATGAATTATGGCCCTGCGACATTTTGTCCACATTGCGTCGCTGACGTTTTGTCCTGTTCCGCTGCCCATGCCCTGAAATTTTTCAATTTGCCAAGTTCGGGCGGCCCGGCCAATCTCTGCTGTTGATGACTCTTTATTTCATTTGGCATTGCTTTGTTTAGACATTTCTCCGTGCCACCACCACCACCGATTCTCCTTCTGTCAGTTACCAAATCCATTTTCGTTTTAATGGGCCAACGCCAATTGTGCCTTTTGAGCTGGTGAATGAACGGACCCAAGAAAAGCTGACATTGGAGGAAGAAGCCGAAAATGATTTTGGCAGTGCCGGTTTGCTGTTGAAGCGATGCCCAATTTTGAGGGGAACGGCGCCGGCGTTTCAATGGGAAGACAAAAATTTATACACTAGAGTTAGCTTTTCGCTTGTTGGTGGTGACAACCATTATGGGTGGTGGGTTAACAAAACAATTAAACATCAATTATATAATATTTGTATTTATTTTGTAATGAATTTTGTACATAAATACCGTATTTTCTCTAATTATGCCCCGATCTCTATTAAACCACCAGTCTTAAATGGGTGCACCCCAAAATCACGCCGGCCGAAATAACGCCGCCGAAATCACGCCGGCCGAAATAACGCCGGCCGAAATCCCGCCGAGACAAAATCCCGCCGCCGAAATCACGCCGGCCGAAATAACGCCGGCCGAAATCCCGCCGAGACAAAATCCCGCCGCCGAAATCACGCCGGCCGAAATCCCGCCGAGACAAAATCCCGCCGCTAGAAATTTTTAAAAAATTTTTTAAACTTAGAATTTTTTCAAGAAAAAAGCCTTAGAAAATTTTTTTATAAGAAAATTTCACGAAAAATTAAATGTTTTTGGAAAATTTTCGGAAAAAAACTTAGTATTTTTCATAAAATTTCAAAAAAAATCACTGAAAATTTTTCTAAATTTTTTTTTCTCTAAATTTCTTATAAAAAAAATTTTCTAAGATTTTTTCTTGAAAAAATTCTAGGTTTGAAAAAATTTTTTAAAAATTTCTAGTGGCGTGATTTTGTCCCGGCTTGATTTCGGCGGCGTGATTTTGTCCTGTTCCCGTCTTAAATTGTCCCACACATTTCAAAGGAGGTTGAAAAATAATCCCCTGTGGGGAATATTAGAGAAAATACGGCATGCAATTATCTAATTAATTTTTTCCAATTTTTAAAAATTCAGCATCAAAATTTGATTTTAAAAATCTCTTAAGCTTTAGGCCTTTGTGTCTGTCGGAGGGTCAAACGTCAAACTCAGCGGAATTGAATTAATTAATTAAATTGAGCAATGACAGAAGATTGTTTTGAATCACTAAATGATGGATGGGAATTGATTTGATTTGGTGCTCTGCTCTTTATCTCTTTAAAATGCTTAATTTTTCTTGCTAATTTTTCTTTAAATTTGACTGATTTTCATTTTAATTTTGCCTTAAATTTCAAAATTTTTGTGTTAGTTCGGATTAAACAGCAAGTTTATGCTGTTATATATTTAATATGGTTTACATTATATAATTTTAAGTGAATTTAATTGAATTTTCAATGGCATCGCCCGTCCAAAAAAAGAAAAAATTTTCCTCCGCCGACCATTGCTTAAATTCATTTGCAAAAATTGGTGAAAATCATCAGCAATCGTTGGGTTCATCATTTGAGACAACATTTGGAGAAGAACAGAAAAAGAAAATGGAAAAACGAATTTTGAAGAGGAAAATGTGAGAAAAAATATTATTAAACTGAAAGTTAACACAGTGTTATGGCCAAAAAAATAAATCACAAGATGGGAAAAGCGGATAAAAGTAAAAGCATTAAAAAACATGGGTTTTCCTAGGGCTAAATCCCGGCACAGGAATTTCTTGGGTCCCACCAGTCCGCGTTTTTTTAGAAATCCTGGGATTTGCGGAGATTATTCCCGCGGTATTACGTCCCGCAAAAATTTGAGTTCCAATACCGCAGTGAGATCCGCAAATTTGTGATTTCCTGTTTCTATTTTTTAATGAATGTGAATTCGACCTGGCTAAAACCTCTCATATTTGAAAGCCCAAATATTTTCACTTTTAAGCTGGATTTGTACCGATGTTTGGATGGACATTCTGCACTTTTTTGGTCGTTGTGAACTCGGACTCAAATTGGCACTGATTTCCGACCGTTTCGATGTTTTAGTGGACGCGCATTTCGATGCCAAAAGCGAACTGACAGTCTGGGGAGATGCCGAAATTCGAAAAGACAAAAATGCCGAAAAACCCATTCTTTGTGTGTATTTGTGTGAAGAAGAAGGATTTCTGAAATTAGCGCTGCCGGACCGTCCGCTGCCCAACAAACTCCGTTTTTTGGAGCTTTACATTATGTGATTTGAACTAGGGTTGAGCCCAGCAGACCCCTCTGCGCGCGGCAAATTTCGGGAGGAGGGAGCTAAATTTTTTGGGACCCTTCGGGGAATTTTGGCTCGGTTTTAGGTAAAATTTAATTTCAGGGTCCTCAATTCCCCGGCTAATTATTGGGGTGGGGCGGGGGATTGGCAAAAAATGTCGGGGCTTGGGGTCGAGGCTCAACTCTAATTTGAACTCTCGAAAGAAAGTCTAATTAGTTCTTGACATATCATTATTTTCAGGTACATCGACCATTCCGTCATCGCATTTTTCCGTGCCAATCCGCACATTTTTGGCAATTCCACCAATTTGGGTGTGGAGATCGCCGACAGTTCTTTCTGCTGCTGCTGCTGATCCCGCTCGACTCATTTCAATCGAATATTCTGCCATATTCCCTGTCCTGCTTGGTGATGATGATGGGCCAACTACAACTTCTTCTGCCGGCCAAGCATTGTCCGAATGGTTACACAAACCGACCATCGATGGACGGCCGAAGCAGTTGCGTTGCTTTTATAAGCATGGATCAAGAACCAATGAATGGATCAACAGTTTCAAAGAGGTCGTTGTTCCCGAAGTTAAAAAAGTATCAATGATTGAAATATTTAAATTTAATTATTCTTTTAATTTGCTAAATAATACGTAATAAATGTAATCTCGTTTAAATGCATGAAAATTGTTTAAACTTCAATAACTTTTATAAAATATGATTTCAAAAATTTTATTGAGTTTAAAAAAAGCTAGGGTCAACAATTTTTTGGTTACAACTTTTTGGAAATTTTTGCTAGATTTTTAAAAATTATAATATAGTAGAGGATACGTAGAGCTGTTACCTACCAATTCCAAGATTGATTAATTTGACAATGTTTAAGCTAAATTATAATGTATTATTTATCAAATTAATTAAAATAAAATTTAAAATTTTTATTCATTGGTATTTTGTAACTTCGTCCTCCTAGCACCTATTCGTGCGTGTGTTTTTTTTTGTTGTTGTTTCATTTATTTTTTCCGTGATGGGCTTACTAGAGATTGTAATTTCAAAATATTTTTTGACAATTTCAACATTTGCCCCCACTTTCCATTGTTTTTAGGCATTTCTCCGTGCCACCACCATCACCACCAATTCGTCTGTCATCAGTTACTGTATTAGTTTCAGAATTCAAAATCCAACGCCAATTGAGCCGTTTGAATTGGTGAACGAATGGACCCAAGAAAAGCTGACATTGCGCAAAGAACGACGCGAACACCGATTAGCTGATTATGAATGGGTGCTGAAGCGTTGCCCAATAATTGTTGGGGGGACGGCGCCGGCGGCGGTTCAATGGGTGGACGACAATTTATATGCTAATGTCGACATTTTACTTAGTGGTGACAATGATTGCATTGGGTGGGTCAAACAAAATTATTTTTGAACATTATGTACTATTTTTTATAAGTATGCGATAATTAATTACCTAATTAATTTTTCTTAATATAAATCCAGCACAAAATTTTAATTTTGCCAATCTCTAAGCATTTTTAGGCCATTGTGTCCGCCGACGGGTCAAACGTCAAATTCAGCGGAAGAGAATTAATTAATTAATTGAGCAATAACATCAAATCATTTTAATGATGGATGGGAATTGATTTGGTTTGATGCTATTGTTTCTCTTTGAAATGATTAATTTTTCTTGCCCTTTTTTCTTTAAATTTGACTGATTTTCATTTGAATTTTGCCTAAATTTCAAAATTTTTGTATTAGTTCGGATTAAACAGTAATCCTGCTGCGACCATTGCTTAAATTCATTTGCAAAAATTGGTGAAAATCAGCAGCAATCGTTGGGTTCATCATTTGAGACAGCATTTGGAGAAGAACAGAAAAAGAAAATGGAAAAACGAATTTTGAAGAGAAAAATAAATAATTAATAAAACAAAAAAAATTAAGGTTAGGGCTAAATGATTTTCCTGATTTAAACCGAAAAGAGCTCTCCGCCGGTGCACTCAAAGCCAAAAACCCCTATGGGGGGAGGGGTACCCCTTTGAGTTTGAACTTGGAAAATCATCACATCACCATGGAAAAAAAAAATTAATTTCTAAAATTCACTGAAAAATATTTTGCATGCACATTATCGCCTACAGGTGCCAGCAATTCAGAAATTTTTAATGCTCTGTTCAAAATGGCATTTTACGCGAAAGTGAAAAGGTAAAAATGACGGGCCATGGTTGAAATGATCTGTGATCATTGGCCATTGATCAGAGTCAAATCATCGAAGAAAAAAGTGATCAAAGCCAATATGAAAATGTGATTAGAGGGGCTTTTGTATAAGATTAAATTATCGGACATATAAGTAAAAAACAAACACTGATCCCTCTCGGTTTTACATTTTTATCCGGAAAATTTTCAAATCCTCGGAATTAGGAAAATTTCGGCACCTGAAGCTCTCTGAAAACTTTAATGACGGTTAATAAATATCCCATTCCTATGCTTTATATATTTCAATATCTTTCAACAAAAATCCCTAAAAATTCCGATGCTTTGTCAAATAAATAACGACCCTTTCTCATTCATCCATCAGTCAATTTTGGAACATCGTTTCGATGAATCAAAAATTTCATATTTTTTTCTAATAAATTTCCTTCAAAATTCTCAGGTGTCCAAATGGGTTGGAAGTGTCCAAATTTTCGCTGCAAATCAACCAACTCGGCGTGGACGAGTGGCGCTTTCGGAGCAGAGAAGTGGCCATGAGAATGGAATGGGAGGGGGATTAATCATTAATGGGAAATGTGCGATTTTGCTTAGCCAATTTTTTTCTCTCACACATTTAACACTTTTTTTTGCAAAATCTTTGCTTTTCATTTTATTAATAAAAATTAAAATATTATATTTGAATGGTTCGCCTTAGGAAAAATGTATTTTGTTCTGATTTGTTTTTTCGAATTTCAGGATGAATTGATTTAATTTTAATGAATCGTTTAATTACATATGTCTATGCTTACGCAATAATCAATTAGTGTAGTGGCAATAAGAAATTGGCAAAATGGGACGATCCCCGTATTTCGGCTTTCACTCTCTCTGGGTGGGCCAACTAAAAGAATTGTTCAACTTAAGGTCCCCCATCTGTGTTTTGTGCAAAATTTGAAAAGTTTGTTAGGAATTTACGGAAGGGGCTCACAGAATGATGACGGTGAAGCCCATTTTGGTGCCCGAGGAGCCGCGATTAGTACAAAAAAAAGCAGCGGAAAGGGAAGAAATGAAACGCCTGACAAAAATGCCCAGGGCAAAATCCAACGGTTAAATTCCCTGACCAATTCGGAAAAAGGGAAAAACGGCGAACATTTGGCATTTTGTGCCCTCCATTTCCCTGAAAATAATTAAATTTTCAATTTTAAAGGTTTTTGGTTAGGTAAAGCTCATTTTACACATGATCAATGAGAAAGTACTCAAAGATGTGTGTTGTGTGTTGCCGAGGTGAATAAATTGGAATTGAATTGAAAAACGGACAAAGAGAAAAAGGAATTGCAAATTGTTCAAAGATTAATTATACAGTAACCAACAACCTAAAAAAACAGTATCTACAAAAGGGGCCGCTGATGAGTAACACAATATACTCACCCATGAGCGGAGCCGTTCAGCCAGGAACTTGCCCAGTCGCCGCTCGGTGTTGCCGCGCAGTCCAGTCGCTCAAGGATGTCCGTGTGCCGCAACGGCACCACCGACCCATTGCTGATGGCCAATTCAGTACTTCTCCATCATCATTCTCTATGGACCACGAATCGACCAACTGCTAAAGTTCAAGCTGTTCAGCAGCAGCATCCATCGACGACTGTGGAAATGAGCGATTTGCTTAATAAAATTTTTTTTTCTAACATTTAACATTTTTTATTGGAAAATCTTTGTTTAACATTTTTTTAATATAAAATAAATTAATATTTAAAGACGGTCCCCGGATTTCGGCGTTCGTTCTCTCTGGATGGACCCACTAAAAGAATTGCTCAATTTTTGGTCCATCCCCGTCCCTTCTTCATTTTGTGTCCCCGCTATTTTTTGCAGCGTTCGTGGACCCAAATTAATCAATTTAATAATTGATTTTGCGCAGCAAATTTCACAGTTTCCACTTGCCCTGCTGGCTGGGTGGCATATTTAATTGTTATTTTTAAAAAAATTAAATTTTCGCTTTTTTTTTGCTCTATCGCTTTTCCCTTCTCTCTCCCCTCTCTTTTCTCTCCCCATTATTTCTTTTCCTTGCCTTGGTACTAGCATCGGGACGGCTCCCGAGTCAGGATCCCGAATGAATCCCGATCCCGATCAATCCCGAAGAATTTTTTTTGGGATCCCGCGGGATTTGCAAAAACTCAGAATTTTTTACGTTTTGATCCATGAAATTTTTTTGGGATTTTTAAGGGGTTTTTTAAGAAAATTAGCAAATGAAAATATTTTTTAATTTAAAATTTAATCTTAATTAAAAATGGAGATTTTTCGAAAAATTATCGTGATGGTCGGGAGGGATCCCGATGAAATCCCGATCCCGATCAATCACTTGAATTTAAAAATCGCTCGGGACGGATCCCGGTGTCGGGATCCCGAATTTAATCCCGCGGGATACCGAAGAAATCCCGCGGGATCCCGATCTCGTCCGGTCTCTACTTGGTACCAGGGATGGCACGGAATTTTCCAATTGCAGATTTCCGAAATTTTTAAGCCTCGGAATTCCATCTCGGCTTGACACTTCCATGTTCTCTCCCTCTTTCGTCCACACTTTTCATTTTATTGTGGGGTGGGAGACGAATGAACAATGGAAATTAGCGATTGCTTAACCAAATTTAAATTTTTCATTTTGACATTTGCCAAATCAATTATTTTTTACATAATTAGGGCCTGTTTAAAATAATTGTTTATAATTGAGGCTAAGAAAAAATGACAAAATATTATATATAAATATATATTTAATAAAATATTGATCACAAAAAGAAATATAGCATATTTTTCGTGCATTTCGAATTGAATCAAAGCTGCAGAAAAATAATAAAAACTCACGCCCTACCTGATCACAAATTGCGCAAACAAAATGAAAATCTTTTTAAAAGAAAAATTATTCAATAATTCACAATTATTGGACTCAATTAAATTCTGATTGGACTCTCATAAAGTGCATTAGAAATGAAATCAATCAAATTGGCATATTTGGAGGCAAAAATTAAAAAATTGCCAATTTATACTGTATTACCGTATTAACAATTAAAGCAATTACGTTAATAAAAAAAAGCATTCATTTTAACATTTCATTTTGTTTTTAACATTCATAAAAGGCTCAAATTATTCATTTTTGTCAATTTGATATTTTGCTAAAATTTAACATTTCCCGAAAATTGCGAATTATTCATTTTTCTGTCTTCGCCATTCCAAAATTTTTCGTTTGTTTCATTGTTCTGTTTGTGCCGTTTGTCATGACTAATATTCTCTTCGCCCCTTACACATATTGCAATTCATTCATTTACAATATTTTTTTTGTTTAAAAATATTAATTATTTTTTTTATGTTTTAATAATTTTTTAGTTTAAATTTTCCTTTTTCCCGTCCCATTTTTTTTTACCATACATGTACAATTTGGCCTACAACACTTTTTTTTCCGTGAATCTAATGGCATTTTTATGAGTTTAATTAGAGTATATGAGTCCAACCAAGTTTAAATTAAGTTGAAATTTACAAAATCAAAGCGTTTAGCAATTGACAAAAAAAAGATATAATAATTAATTAATTGTTGGTTTTTCCACCTTTTAAATATTATTATTTCACTTGATTTCTCGTAACAAATTTATTGTTTAAAAAATCATGGGTTATTAGTTGCTTGGACTCATATAAACTCTGAATAATTTTTTTTTCTTAAATCTTAGAATTTTTTATTAGCCTATTAAATTTAACAAATTTTGTTATATTTCAAAAAAATTATGACCAAAAAGGGCTCAGGAAATACAGAGTTTTTTGAAGGAGCCCTCCTCAAACGGCCGCCGTAATCGAGAGAATGTGCACTCGTTTTAGCGCAAAAGCAAATGTTTGAATTTGAGGCTTTGCGAAAAACATATTTTTACATGCAAATAATGATTTATTATTTTACGGATCGGATTTAATTATAAATAAATTTGAGCTTGAAAATTTATTTCTTTTTGTTTTTTTTTCGTATTTTATGTTTTTAAATTTTGTTGTTTTCTCCCAAATGAATTTATTTTTACGTTTTTTCACTTGGCAAAGATTACTGTATTTCCTCTAATTACGGTCCCAAAGGGCGGCTATTTTTTAATGCCCACTCGCAAATTTAATAAGGAGTGGGGAAGAACGGCATTTGGTGAATGAAATAAAGGATTTAGTACGAAATAAAATAACCACACGTGTTCAAAATTAAATTAAAAAATCCCACATTTTGGTCCTACCCAAAACACCGGGTCAGGCGGGGTCACTGTGGCACGGGCATTTTTTGCGCCGTCAAATTTAAAATTTTATAAATTTTTCCATATATTTCAATCGATGGGTCTATAGTGTTCTCTGTTAACCTACAAAATTTCTTAAAAATTATTTTTGGCTGAAGAAAAGATGTGGCGTGCGGTGCCAAAATGGCCAGAAAAGTTTAATTTATTGAGCTTTTTGGCCGCATTTTTTTCTCTCTGTTAAATTTATTAAATTTGTAGGTTAATAGGGAGTGTCAAGTGCTTTAAAGCATATCAAGCTTCTTTAATTTGGGAGACAAATAAAAAGCTTATAGCGTTTGCGCAAAAAAAGGCTGGCGAGAAAAGTGTTCTCCAAAACGTCACCACCCAAAATGCCACCAGATCAGCAGGGCTTGAATTTATATGTGTCCACTATTTTTGGCATATTGTCTGTCGAGATTATCAGAGAAATTTTGAACTTATAAAGCCGTTAAATTCCTTTTTATTTTTCCCCTATCCCTACCCTATTTTGAGATGTACAGTATGCCCATTCTCACTAGTCTTACAAAAATTCAATGCATTATTTATATTATTTTATTGACTTTTAAAATTTTTTATTTTGCATACTCCATGCAATGCGTATATGGCAATAAATTAAATTATAATTTTATTTAGAATTAATTTTTAAATATGGAAAATATTCTTGACGTTGTTGGCGAAGAAATTTTGGAGCGCATCCAAAACAATGAGTTTGAAAGAGATGTACCGTGAATTGCAAAAAATGATAATTTGAAATTTAATATTTTATTCCTTCATTAGGTTGAGGGGTTCATCCCGGTGTCGGGTGAGACACCGTCCCCATCATTCGCATTGCTCCGAGACCATTGGCTTCAGGCAATAAAAATTGATAAAAATATATAAAATAAATAATTATTTTGCTAATTTTATAGAGAGATGGTCTTTTTGAAGACCCGGAGTTTCCAGTGGAGACAATTCCAATGTACTTCACTGAAGGGCCAGTGCCGATCCGATGGCTGAGGCCTGGTCAAATTGTTGCTCAGCCACAGTTCATCAACCAGGGGCCAATTGCTGGGGATGTTCGGCAAGGAAGCATTGGGAATTGTTGGGCGTTGGCTGCGGCGTCGGTGTTGGCGCAGTATGGGCCCCTGTTTTACAGGGTGGTGCCGCCTGACCAGGGATTCGGCCAAAATTACGCCGGTAAATTTATAAAATCAAATATATATATTTAAATTAAATATTCTGCAAACAATTCTTTTTTAATGACATATAATTTGGTAGGGATCAACTGCGTCTTGGGTCAACTACATCTGACAATGAGCCAATTTTGTCTCGGCCAACTCCGTCTTCGTATATAATGGGCCAACTCCGTCTCTGACAAAAATTTAAAATTAAATTTATTAGTTTTTTTTTATTAAAAAACGCCATTTTTGGCAATATTATTTTAAAATTAAGTGATAATTTTATACAACTACCATAAAAATGTTCAATTTTCTATTGGAATACTGTAGTTTTTGGGACTAATAAATTAAAAGACGACTAAATTTTGCCATTTTGGTAGTCGAAAAACGAATTTGATTTTGATTTATTTTTGCAAATAAAATGGAATTTATAAAAAATATTCCCCATTGAGTTGGTAGTCGTAGTTGGCCAGCATCAGATGGAGTTGACCCGTTTCGTTTATAATTAGAGACCGATGAATTTGTAGGCACGACGAATGAGTCAATCAGTCCTAGTAAATCAATGAAAATTTTTTTCTATTTTTGACGGTTTAAAAAATTCAAACAAAGTCAAAATTAAATCCAGAAATGCATTCAGGTTTATTAATTAATTGAATTTCAATTGGATTAAAAATTCACCATTTTTTTGTGGTTTGAACCGATTGAATCCATATCTTGGCATTTTCGTGCATACAAAATCAACAATGCTCTTGTTATAAATACAGTATATGACAATTGTTATATACATGCTCTAACATTTTCCTTTTTTTCACCAAGTTAAACTATGAGAAAATGTTGAAATAATTCACATGTTTTCATGTAAAACAAAAGAGGCAATTACAGTAATGCAACCAAATCATTCATTCATGGTTATTTTAAACAACGCCAAATAGCTAAAATCAAAATATTTGAGAAACCCTAGGAGGATGGAAAATTCTTGGTATTTTCCCTACTTTTGGTTTTCGTTTCAACAAAATGTAATGTGAAAAGGGAGCGGATTTTTAGTGGTCGAAAATTTCCAATTTATGGGCTAATATGGGCGAAAATTTTATCAAAAATGCCAAAATATGGATGTGTTTTTCATGCTTTTTTAATTGAATTAAAGCCGCAAAAAATAAGTATAAACCTAAGAATCCGCTCCCTATTAATGGCTGGAGTGACGAATAATTTTGTGTGTTTAATTGTGATCTGAATTATCAACAAATTATTATTATATTTAATAAATTATATATATATATATATATATATATCAGAAATTCACGGAATTAATATGGGATTTTATGAAATACGCATGATTGGCACAAATTTCTCGTTTTTTTCTTATGTTTTGTTCTTTTCCCACAATTTGGATCAGTTATTGGCATTTTGAAGAAGAATTTTTGAAACGAAATAATGAAAGAAAACACTCTCAAAACTTTTGATTTCGAGGGTCAATGAGCCCCTCGAAACAAAATCCAGGGACCCAGGCTAGGGACCTAACGAGATACAGGGTGGATCCATCGACTTTTTGAAAATTTTAATTTGTTTTTTTTTTTGCCTTCTCGCGCAAAAAATAAGAGTCGGCTTTTCTCTTTGTTCTTCGTCTTATTTGTGCCAGTCAGCAGTTACAAATTCGTATAGATGTTTTTTAAACAATTAAGCATAAAAATCCATTTTTTTTTGTTGTTGTAAAATTATTATCAACTTCTTCACTTTAATTGTGATCAATTTGCAATTCGAATGCCAATCTTTGCGATAATTCTGTGTAAAAAAAAATGATTTATATAATTAATAGTTTGCATTTATGATTCATAAAACTCGGCCATTTTAGCTGCATTTTTCATTTTCATGTCGTTTAACAATTTGCGAACTGTTGTATTAATTATTTTGGAACAGAATTTAAAAAAAATCGAGAACTCGGAATTAGCCGCACCCGAAACGAAAAGCCTGGATCAGGGACCAACCGAGACTAAATATAAGAAAAAAAATTTAAAAAAATTGAATTTTTTGCTTGGTTGGGGTATGGAAGGACTGTAAATTCTTGGTTCAGAATTTCATTCTTATCAGTGCTCATTTTCCCGGGTTCTCGGTTGCCGTGTCGGGAATGCAAATTGGGACTTGGCAATTCGCTTTGACAATATCCAATCAAGTTGTTATGATTGTTTGTTCAATTGGCTTTTTCTCTATCTTTGTAATTTGTTGTTATTATTATTGAATAAAAACTTGAACTGTTGTAACTTTGATCAAATGTGTATTTAATAAATGTTTTTATGATGTCTCAATTTATATTCAATCTTACAAACGGTGAACAATGGAGTGATGGAATTCCGAGGACGAAAACACCCAAAATATTTCTTAAATCAGAAACCGATTTCCTCAGCCCAAAATAAACCAAATTTCCTAGGCCCAAAATTTTTCAAAATCGGAATTCCATTCACTTCAAGCAATTAATTGAAAATTGTCATTCATTTTCAAAGACAAAACCCAGTCATTTTCATGCCTTTTGGCATTTTAAGTGCCATTTAATATTTTCAGGAATGGAATTCCGAGTACGAAGTGACCCAAAATATTTCTTAAATCAGAAACCGATTTCCTAGGCCCAAAATAAACCGAATTTCCTAGGCCCAAAATTTTCCAAAATCGGAATTCCATTCACTTCAAGCAATTAATTGAAAATTGTCATTCATTTTCAAAGACAAAACCCAGTCATTTTCATGCCTTTTGGCATTTTAAGTGCCATTTAATATTTTCAGGAATGGAATTCCGAGTACGAAGTGACCCAAAATATTTCTTAAATCAGAAACCGATTTCCTAGGCCCAAAATAAACCGAATTTCCTAGGCCCAAAATTTTCCAAAATCGGAATTCCATTCACTTCAAGCAATTAATTGAAAATTGTCATTCATTTTCAAAGACAAAACCCAGTCATTTTCATGCCTTTTGGCATTTTAAGTGCCATTTAATATTTTCAGGAATGGAATTCCGAGGACGAAGTGACCCAAAATATTTCTTAAATCAGAAACCGATTTCCTAGGCCCAAAATAAACCGAATTTCCTAGGCCCAAAATTTTCCAAAATCGGAATTCCATTCACTTCAAGCAATTAATTGAAAATTGTCATTCATTTTCAAGGACAAAGCCCAGTCATTTTCATGTCTTTTGGCATTTTAAGAGCCATTTAATATTTCAGAAATGGAATTCCGAGTACGAAGTGACCCAAAATATTTCTTAAATCAGAAATCGAATTTCCTAGGCCCCAAAATAAACAGAATTTCCTAGGCCCAAAATTTTCCAAAATCGGAATTCCATTCACTTCAAGCAATTAATTGAAAATTGTCATTCATTTTCAAGGACAAAGCCCAGTCATTTTCATGTCTTTTGGCATTTTAAGAGCCACTTAATATTTCAGAAATGGAATTCCGAGGACGAAGTGACCCAAAATATTTCTTAAATCAGAAATCGAATTTCCTAGGCCCCAAAATAAACAGAATTTCCTAGGCCCAAAATTTTCCAAAATCGGAATTCCATTCACTTCAAGCAATTAATTGAAAATTGTCATTCATTTTCAAAGACAAAGCCCAGTCATTTTCATGTCTTTTGGCATTTTAAGAGCCACTTAATATTTCAGAAATGGAATTCCGAGTACGAAGTGACTCAAAATATTTCTTAAATCAGAAATCGAATTTCCTAGGCCCCAAAATTTTCGAAAACGGAATTCCATCCATTTCAAGCAATTAATTGAAGTTGTCATTCATTTTCAAGGATATAGCTCGGCTCGAAGGTTTTCATGCCTTTTGGCAAAAAGAGTCTCAAGGCATGTAATTTCCTTGTCATCTGCCTGTCATCTGCCATTTTAAAACAATTAAAATTTTAAAATATTTAAAATGGTAAAAACATTTGTCTGGTTAAATGATGTGAAACAAAGATACAAAACAAACAATGATTTAATGAAAACAACGGTCACTAATTTAAAAGTACTGTAGTTAGTGATTGCCTCTGAGTTTTCCTTTTTTTAATGTGCCAATATTAATCTAATAAAACCAAATATTAACAATTTTAAAGGCAAAAATTGAATTAATGTGTCTGGAAAATTTAATCAATTGGGTCTTAAATGTTTTTTAGGATTAAATGATAATAAAAAAAGAAAATTGCTTAAATTCAGTTAGTTGAAAGTGAATTTGTTTAGCTACAAAATATTAGGAGATTTTATAGTAAATTCCAAAATTTGTCTATTTTTAACCGAATTTCAGGCATTTTCCACTTCCATTTTTGGCGTTATGGAAGATGGACAGAAGTCATCATTGATGACAGACTTCCATGCCGATCTAATGGACAACTGCTTTACAGTCGGCCTCCGACTGAGTAATTAAAAATAAAATAAATTATTTTAAATTTTATTTATTACAGAAATGTTTTTTGGGCCATCTTATTGGAAAAAGCATATGCAAAAATGTACGGCGGGTATGCTAAGCTTAGCGGAGGAAGGGTTACCGACTGCCTCTCGGACTTGACGGGTGGCATAACGCAAGAATGGGACTTGGAAACTCTCGATGACGCTAAAAAAAGGGACATGGAATTGGTAATAAAAAATTTAAAATTTAACCATTTCCTAAATTCCGCAAAGGTGTAATAATGAAACCGCTTGAGCCGAACCAGATCAATAAAAAATTAAGATTGTATGCCGAGCTTGGCCCAGTAAGAAAAGCGCTAACAAATGAGTGGAAATTTTAAAGGGTTTAGCTCTGATTTGTAAGATTTTTAATTTTTTTTTGGCGAATATTTAACACTTGATTGAAAATCATTCATAAATGAATTAAATTTTAATTTTACCCGGAAGCATCGACGGCACCTAAAAGCTATCAAGTGGCACTGAAAAATATTAAATTTGGCTGAATTTAACAGGGAAAGGCCCATTGATTGCGGAATTTAGGAAAAATCTCGGCATAAAAAAGAATAATAAATTTAATTATTTTTAATATTCAAATTAAACATTTTAAAGCTATTGGTAAAGCGCCCTCCGAACAGTTGCGTTAAAAACTACTCTGATAACTGTGTATTTGGCTGCGCCACGGGGCCAGTGAATAGTGATCTCACGCGAGCAGGGCTCGTTGAAGTAATTTTCAATTTACAATAAATTCTTAAAATTAAAAAAATGTCACGAAAAAAAAACTTTCGCAAATATTGCTGCAATTCGTTAATAATTTTGTTGAAAAACTGTGCCTTTTCAATGAAAGAAATAAATAGCGAATGATATGCATAAAAATGGAGAGACAAAAATTTATTATTTTTTTTTTCATTTAAAAACTTTCCTTTCCAGGGCAATAAGTTTTAAATTTAAAAAATCGTGATGAAGAGAATGGGGAAAACTTGGAGAAAAATGATAAAATTGTTACAAATGAAAACAAAAAAAGTGAAATTGACACCGAATTATGGACAAAAAACGCCAAAATACAGTCATGGTCATATGTTTAGCATAAATGCTAATAAAAAACCTGAAATAATTCATGCTAACACAACCTTAGATGCTGATCAAAAAAGTCTTTTATACTAATTTGATCAGATCACTCCTTTCTAGTGATCGGCACATCACAAAATACAGTGAAAATCGTGGAAGTTTTTCGAAAAAAATCCTAGGGGGTTGGTAAAAATTTTTTGGAAATTTTGAGTAGCTCATTGGAAAGAGCACAAAATTTACTACCGATTTGCATTTTGAATGGTGGATCCATAACTTATAGCCGCTGAGATATGGGCACTTTCATTTCGGTGTCTTCAAAAACTACTGTTTTTTTAAAAAATAGTGCATTTTACAGTAAAAATGATCAACATCGAAATTGTACTGCCCTGGGCCTCAGCGGGTATAAGTTGTAGAGACTTACGGTCTTTTGTATATTGTAGAGAAATTTGTGATCTTTCCAATGAGCCTACTCAAAATTTCCAAAAAAAATTTTCCCAGCCTCCTAGGATTTTTTTTCGAAAATTTCCACGATTTTCACTGTATTTTGTGATGTGCCGATCACTAGGAAGAAGTGAGCTGATCAAGTTGGTATAAAAGACTTTTTTGATCAGCACCAAAAGTTGTGTTAGCATGAATTATTTCAGAATTTTTTTGCTCTCAAATTCGAGACTCAAAAAATGGTCCTAAAGATATGACCACCCCAAAAAAGGGAGTGCAGATGGTAAAATGGTTTGTAACCACCAATAACAATTATGAAAGGGTTAATGATTAGCATCATTAGAAAGCCCACAAAAAATGCTACAAGAAATGTAAAATATATACACAATATACATCAAATTGAGATTTTATAATCAATTTACAACAAATATTATACAAAATTTTAAGTGGTCCTAAAGATATGACTATTACTGTATGACCATGACTGCAAAATTAATCTGAAAAAATAATTGGAAAACTAAAAATTTTTTTTGTTTTTTTTTTATAGAACCATGCATATGCCATAATTGAGTCCAGAGAACTCATTGTTGACAATCGGCAAATAATTGTTATGCTGATAAGAAACCCATGGGGATGGGTCAATTGGAATGGACAACATTCATTGGATTGGGACAGATTGCCGCCAGCCAACGCCCGCTACATGCGCAACAAGCTGGCTGAGAATAGCGGGGGATTCTGGTAATAAACAGTCATTTTAACTTTAATTTAATGATAATGGTAAGATTTTACCATATTTATATGCTTTTTGCAATATTTTTCAAATTAATGATTTTTGGCAAAGTGATTTTGGTACTTTTTGTCATTTTTTAATTAATTTTTTGCATGATTTCAAATGATCAAAATTTCGAAAAAATGATCTGTTAAATTTTTGGGCTTTATTTCGAAAATTTTTTTTATTTTTTCTTCATATTTTCTACATATTCTAAAAAGGTTTTTTGCAAAATATTTTATGCCAAATGCCATAACTGTGGTAAAATACATCTTTTATCAGCTGAAATTTATTCAACAAAAAAAAATGAAAAAATTTGTTAGGCTTTTGCTGGATGACTTTGTCCGCTTCTTCGCGAGGTTATATATATGTTATCTGGGGCCTCACGCAATTTCTGAAGTTTGTGAGATGACCGAAAGGAATATTGAAAGAATATTTGATGGAGTTATGTTCAACGGAAAATGGACCAAAAATGGAACTGCAGGGGGGAGTTTAAGAAATGGATCAAGTAAGTAAAAAAATATTCATTGAATGGGGAAGGGCTACTCAATACCAAAAATTCTTGAGACTCGAGACCGAGACCCAAAAAGACAAGAACCCTCTCGCGTCGAGACTCAAGGCCAAGCGACTGATGAACAACCTTACTAATGCTAATGAATAGGGACGGCACTTTTTGGCACAAAAGTCACGAAATAGGCACCTAAAAGGCAGAAAAAAATTGCAAATTAAAAATTTTAATGGAGAAAAAATTGTAGGTAATCAATATTTGGGAAAAATTTTAATTGTTAGGGTGTATTTTCTGAAAAATTTCGGGTCATTATTAGGGTGTAAATCGTTTTTAATGCTTTTTTGCTAAGGATTTTTCTAAAATCATAATGCCAACCTACTAATGAACTAAGAGCAGGAGGGTGCCGGAAAAGGAAAAAATGAAAGAGAAAACACATACCAAAAATGCTAAGTCGTTATATGACGCCCTTTTGGTGGTTTTTATACTGTATAACGGTCCCATCACAGTATTCACCAGAGAAACCGTAAAAAATTGATTGAAAATTGTAAAAAGATTGCATATACACAATCTTATGGGAATTTTAATTTAATATTTAATTTATTTTTTTTTGTATTTCAGTGAGTTTTGTCAAAAATCCACAATATTGGATTCAAATTTTGGCAAATGAACAAAATCGAAGCGAATTTATGGTGATATCGCTCTTACAAAAATACAGAAGAGAAGAGAGCCGGACCAAATTACAAATCGGCTTCTCTGTGTTTCGTGTGGTAAAACATGTTAGGGTGCCCGGATTTTTAGGGAAAAATACCAAAAATAGGGGCCGAATTAAGGGTGAAAATATTAAAAAGGGGGTGAAGTTAAAAAATATTAAAATGGTAAAAGTTGATCTTTGAGGAATTTTTCATTTTATCAAAAGAAAAAAACAATTAGAAACTGCATTTTTAATTTAGAAAATTGTTGGCATTCTGTCTTTTGTTATTTTCAAAAATTCAATGCTGGTCCCACGGGATCCCGCACAAATTCTGGGCCCCATAACGTATGACCAAAAATAGATTAATGTAATTTTTAATTTTTAAGTATGAGTCACCAGAATTTTTGAAAGCCGAGAATTTTCCATTTCCGTCATATGCTGAAACTCCAGCTTTTTCGAGAGTAAGAGAGGTAAGTAAATGTTTAAACAATGATAAAATTCGAAAATAAACAAAAATAAATTCGAAACACAAAAAAAATTCAAAAACTGTTCTTTTATTTTGCAGGTCTTAAACATTAAAAAATCTAAATTTATTTATTTTTATAGTTGTTGAATAAATTTTAAAAATAATTAAATAGCAGATTTGAGGAAAGGCAAATTAATAAATCAGAGGCAAATACCAAATGCGCCAAAATATAGAAGCCTATATTTTAGGTGCGAATAGTCAAAACAGAATTGGGACTAGGGATGGCACAAAATTGTGATTTCTTAATTTGGATTCTGAGTTCCGGTTTCCGAAAAATTGGATATCGAAATTTTTGAAAAAGTTGGAAATTTTCGGAATTTTTTGTTTGTTTGTTTTCTGCTAATCCATAATTATTTATTTTCAAGTGTAAATAAACAAAATCTAAGACCATGTTTTCAAAATTTTTCACAGCGGTCCTGGAGGGACGAATAGGAGCTTTTAAAAAACCAAAAATGAATTTCTCACCAAAATAAAACTGCAGAAAAAAAACTTACGAAATCCGCAGCCTAATAATATACAAAAAGTCTATGAATAATAAAATTGTATAATAAAGCCAAATAGGATAAATTATAAAATTTAATTTTAATTGTTACCATTATTTTTAAAAAACTGATATAAAAAAGTAAATTCCTAAAAAGTGAGTTTAAAAATGTTAACAAACTCTTGTTGCAGGCAACACATCATTTTCAACTTGAAGCTGGAAATTATGTGGTTATACCATCAACTTATGCAAAAAATGAAGAAGGAGAGTTTTTGTTGCGCATTTTTACGACAGGGACTATTGGAATGTAGTAAGTTTTTGAGTCCGAGTATTTTCAAAAATATTCTTCTAAATGTAGTTTAATTAAATTTCTTCCGTTTGAATGGTCGGCGTCAGGGATGGCATTCCGAGGCCCCAAAATTTTCTGTAATCGGAATTCCGAGGCACAAAATTGTTGGAAATCGAAATTCTGACTCCAAAAAGCCGGAAATTTTGAACAAATATCATTATAAAATTAAAAGTTGAAAGTGAAACGTGATGTCAAAAAGTTTTTGGTTTTTTGAATAAAAAATTATTCTGCTTTTCATCAGAATTTTTTTCAACTTCTGGCAGGGGGCCCGGCGGTGCCGATAGGAGTCGCCGGGAAATTTTTTTTTTTGAAAAGGTGAGTGCGAATTGTTTATTACATTAGTGCAAAAATTGCTTCTTTTTTTCGCGATTTAGGGCTAATTTTATAAAAAATCAGGAGTGCGGTCGGATATGCGCCTCCGGCGAAATTCTGAAATTGCATGCATTTTGTTAAGATTTTGTCCAAAAATGACAAAATTTTATGCTTTTGATTTTATTTGAAAGTCAAATGTCAAAAATTACATTCAAATCCGAAATGAAATTCCGATCCAAAAAACTTTGGAAATACGGAATTCCTTGCCATCCCTGCTGGTCAGCGTGACCAAGTAAAAAAATGGGTATTAGTTTTAAAAAAGCAACAAAACTGCCTTTGGCCATAGCAGGGTAAAATGTGGGGGAGGTTGAAGTACAAGGAGTAAATATTAAGCTTTCTCATTAAAAAAAGGAAAATAAAATTCGTAAAAAATTCACACTTTTCTCGAAAAATTTTGGAACGGAGTTCGGTATGACACTTTGCTTTGGTACCATGCAAAACTACCTGCTGAGCTTGAGACAGCAGAGCTTATTGTAGAAAGCAATAAAACTGATTTGTTTAGCAACTCAACTCCCAAGAATTTGTGCCCCGAACGACGCTATAATTTTGGTGTTCGGGAAGAGATTACAATTTGGCAATTTATTGTTGGTGAAGCCAGGGCAAGAAATAGGGCAACATTAAGATGCGATTTGCACTTCTGGGAATATTTTAACAGCCGCAATGCATTAGAATTTCGAACCTCGGCCGTTTCCATTGAACTGCAGTAATTATTTGTTTTTACAAAGATTTGGGTACAGTTATGGGCAAAAACATTAATTGGGCATATGTACATGAAACCCATTATTTGTCTAGGGATGGCATTTTGTAAACTTCTGTTCACTTGGCACGCTCTCAGATAAGCATGAAAAGCAAAATTATTTTGTTTTTCCTACTACATGAAAAATAAAAATCAATGACAAAATTTTAATTGCCGGTTTGTGATTATTATTTTTTTGCTTAAAAATGCCATCCCTAATTGATTGTTTTTGAGTTGCTAAAACAATTTCCCCAGTTTTATTTTAAATAATGTACGGAGTTGAAAGGGCAATTTTTTCCATTTAAAAATATATTTCAAAAATAATGGATTATTTTCAGCTTCCGGCGAAGAATGTTGCCGAAAATTTTGGAAGCACAACTGCCCAATGAATATTTATTCTTTCTTTTGCGCTTATTTTCCATTAAAATTAACGCTACGCAGAAAGAAAGGCAGGAATTGAAAAACAGAAATTAGCTGTTTTTAATTACTAAATTTTAGGCTCGCGCAGCGCACTGGGTGCATTATTGTCACAGAGCTAGGCACTTCTTTTCTGTATGCCTGTTCCAGTATGTTTTAATAATTAAACAAAATTTATAAAAATAATTTTAACGGAACTGGGATTTTTTTGTTGCTATTTTAATATGTTCAAAAATTAAAGCAACAATTTTAGATGACAAGCCTTTTTTGACCACTGATTATATTTTAAAAACCTATATCTGCTTATGTAGGTGAATGATTACATCAGAAAGTCACAATTTTTTGCCTGTTTAAAATACATGACCAGGATTTGAAATTTCATTCGAATCCCTAGTGTCATTTGAAAACCATCACCGCCAAAAAGAGAAGGAATTTAGCCGGTTTTCACCAAAAATGATTCGTTTCTTATTAAAGCAACCAAAAAAAACTTTCACATGGTGAAAAGCAAATAATTTGGAGCATATTTTAACAAAATTTTTGAAAGTTTAAAATTTTTTGGCACATAAAAACCCCAGTTCTGATTATAGTTTAATATTTAAAAAAATATTTAAATAAAATAATAAATAAATTTAATGCAGGTAGGCGCCGCTGGGAAAGAATTTTAATTTTGACTTTTGTCAAAAAATGACTAAATTTTTAAATTTTAAGCCAATTTTAGGGTCGACAGGAAAATTTTTAAGTTTTGCATCCATTTAAGAGATTTTCACCAAAAAATTGCTAATTTTAGACTAATTTTGAATATTTTAGGCGGGTTTTGAATCTTACGGTGCCTATATGTAGGCGTCGCAAAGAAAAATTTAAAAATTTTTAAACAGTTGAGGATTGTATAAATTTTCAAAAAACCAAAAGCCCGGCGGGCGCCCGGGCTCTAGTTGAAACAAATGAAAATTGGGGAGTTGTCTCTATTTTAATACAACGAAACTGTACATACTACATAATACGCAGACAATGAATAAAAAATTATTAAGCCAAAGGCATTGTAATTTATTGGCCAAACCGCCAGGACTCAGATCTACTTATCGAATTAACGAGTGGATACGGAGTATAATAAATAATATTTAATATCAAATTTAATAATTGTCCCCTTCCTTATTCTTTAAATTCATTTAAAATCATAATTTTATTAATAATATTAATTTCAAATTTAGTAATTGTTCCCTCCCTATTCCTTTAAATCATTTAATCATAATTTAATAATAATATTTAATATCACATTTAATTATTGTTCCGTTCCTATTCCTTTAAATCATTTAATCATAATTTCATAATAATATTTAATATCACATTTAATTATTGTTCCCTCCCTATTCCTTTAAATCATTTAATCATAATTTAATAATAATATTTAATATCACATTTAATTATTGTTCCGTTCCTATTCCTTTAAATCATTTAATCATAATTTCATAATAATATTTAATTTCAAATTTAATTATTGTTCCCTCCCTAATTCATTTAAATCATTTAATCATAATTTTATTAATAATATTAATTTCAAATTTAATTATTGTTCCCTCCCTAATTCATTTAAATCATTTAATCATAATTTTATTAATAAATTGTCCCCCTCCCTGTTCCTTTAAAATCATTTAATCATAATTTTATTAATAATATTTCTATCAAATTAATAATTGTTCCCTCCCTGGTTCCATTAAAATCATTTAATCATAATTGCATTAATAATATTTAATATCAAATTTAAAAATTATTTCCCTCCCTATTCATTTAAATCATTTAATCATAATTTTATTAATAAAATTGTCCTCTCCCTGTTCCTTTAAAATCATTTAATCATAATTTTATTAATAATATTTCTATCAAATTAATAATTGTTCCCTCCCTGTTCCATTAAAATCATTTAATCATAATTTCATTAATAATATTTAATATCAAATTTAAAATTATTCCCTCCCTATTCCTTTAAAATCATTTAATCATAATTTCATTCATTTCCAATAAATATCATTTCAATGCATTAATTTGGATTTACTTGAATAAACATTGCTTGAATGTGATAAGAGATGAGCACAAAGAATAATTTTAAATGTCGTTTAACTTATTTTTTGGTTCAATTTGGGACAATTAAATAAAAAATCAAAAAGTTTTAAATTCATAAAAAAATTGCTAATCGGTGAGGGGGATAATATTTCATGACATACGAAAAAAATAATAAATGGATATGGGTTAGCCAATAGAAAATGAAGCAAAGCTAAATTGGGGAGACGGCTCAATGGAATGACGAAAATTCCAACCCTTTAAAGACAAATTTCAATTGGTGGATCTCTTTTTTGCTCACTAATTTTTGTTTTCGTTCTAATATATTAAATCGCGATACAGATTAAGGGTGCGGCGCGGACAGAAAATGTTGTGGATTTTGGGACATAAATAAATAAAAATGCAAAGATTTTAAATACACATAATAATAATCGTAATTTAAATTTATGATTATAAAATTTTGATCAAAATAATTTCTGGGAATTTAAAGCACAAAACTCAAAATAATAATGAAAAAAAAAAGATGGAAAATGGACCGACCGCGGATAGGGAGAGCAGCTTTGACCGCGCTGTTTTTGCAAATTGATTGGGCTATATGGACGAATGTGCGGTGTGGCGGCGGCGGCTTTTGAAACAGTTTGACCACAGCACAAAATGTGACGGGACGCCACTCCATTCACTGAGTTTTGTTTTTTATCGCGACGCCAGGGAATGTCACGGACACTTTTAGTTATTCATTTATATTTGAAAGAAGAGATTAAGCGAAATATTTTTAAAATAATATAAAAGTGTCATGAAAAGGATGAGGGTTTATTTCTACAAAAAATCCCAAAATATTTAAGAAAAAATGCCAAAATATTTAAGAAAATGATTGATAAAACAAGGTCCCATGCCAAGAACGTCCTTGGATTTGGGCTTAGCTTCTTGGAAAAAGAATATCGGCGTTAGAAAAAATAAATAAAATTTCAATAATTAATTAAATCCCAAAAAACACTGGTGTATGTATACTGTCCTTGGGGTGTGAGTTTTTCCAATGGGAAACCCTGGATAAAATGCTTAAGGAACTCTTCCCAGGTAAAATGCATAATTTTTGACAAGAATTTTTTTTTTGTAAACATAAAACGATGCCAAAAATGAGCACATTTTGCCAAAATTTGCATGTTACTGGACAAAAGAAAGCTCTTCATAATTTGCTGGGCACCGGTTTTGTGTGAAGAAGCATACAAAAGCAAATTGCTGTGATTTTATGAGTTTAAACAAAATTGGACGGGTTCTTGATATTTTGGGCCCAACTAAACCGGGTATAAGGTCTAAGTCCAAACAGAAACAAGTACACGTTTAACTCTACGTTTAAACAGTTGTAACAATTGACTAAATAATAAGATTGCCAGGTTTCCATATTTAATTTTTAATTTTTCACGAAAATATAAATTTTTAAACACTAGGGTTGTTAAAATTTAATAAATTTGATATTTTTATATAACAATGCTTTTGAATTTGAATTAATCTACCTGAAGGAGATTAAAGCGAATTTTGTTGGGCAGCGGACGAAAATTCTCACCCACAATCACACAATTTAGTCCATCAACTTGGCAAATTCGTGTATTCTAAATGTTTAATTCGCTTTTGCCATCAAAATGCGTGTCCACCAAAATTTCGAAACGTGGCGAAATCAGTGCCAATTTGAAGCCATCCAAAAATCGCTGCAAATCCAACTGAAATCATGAAAATTAAATAATTTAGCGGAAGGGAAGCATAATGATGAATTGAATTTGATAGTTGACGAAAGAATTGGTTGCACGGAGAAATCTCTAAACAATGCAAAATGAAAAGCAAATTGCAATCAATCCGAGAATATTTTACGAAAATGTGGCCACACACATGGGAAGGCCATGGAATTCCGATTTGCCAAATCGATAAAAAAATTATAATTTTTTTTTGTTTTCAAAAAATTAGAAATGAAGCACAATGATTGCGATCACTTAAGTACTAAAATTTTCAAAAAAGTTTCCCGGCAGCGCCTATCGCCCCGCCGGACTCTAAAATCTTAAATTTTCTTGGAAATTTGTTCAAAATCTCGAAACTTGAACATTTTTTTGGACATAATCTATTAAAATAAATCGCATTAAAAATTGCAAAGATTTTCACGGCGGCGCTTATCAGCGCCTTTTAAAATATTTTAAAAAATTTCTGACGTTTTTGGGGTGGATTCCGATTTCCAAAAATTTTTGGCCCCCGAAATTTCGATTTCAGAAAAATTTTGATCCCTCGAAATTTCGATTTCCAAAAATTTCTGTGGGCCTCGGAATGCCATTCCTGCCACACACACCTCCTTGAAATTGTTGACCCATTCCATGGTTCTTGACACATCAACACAGCAAAACAATCGCTTCGGTTGGCCATCTTTTGTCGGAATGTGCAACCATTCGTTCAACACTTCCATAGCAATTGCATTTGGCTCATTAAAATCATCGGACTTAAGCCAACCATAATTGACTTCATTAATTTTGAGATCGGAGAGAATTGTCGGCGAAACACGGATCAAATCGCGAAGATGATCAGAATAGTGAAGGCACAAGTGCCGAATGTTTGGCGCAAAAATGGGCAGAATTTCACGGACCAAAGCATTCCAAATTGTCTGCCGCTGGACAATGTCCTCGTTGTTGTGACTCACATTCAAGCGCAAATTGGTCTTAATTTTGGCCCAAATTTGTTTATTGGCACGGAGAAATGTGATGACGGAGTGTTCAATGTAGCTGAAAGGGGGATGCTTTTATGAGTTAATCAATGCTTAAATTTGAACTACTTGATCTGAAGGCATTCAAAGCGAATTTTGTTGGGCAGCGGACGGTCGGGCAATGGAAAAGCCATTGAATTGGCAAAGTTGGAAAACACAGACACTTTTGGCACTTTTGCGACAATGTCCTTGCAAATTGTGATTGGTCTCCAAATTGTCAATTCCCTTTTGCCATGGAAATGTTTGTCCACCAAAAGTTCGAAACGTGGCGAAATCAGTGCCAATTTGAGGCCGAGTTGAGGACGGTCAAAAAGAGGGAAAATGTCCATCCAAATGTCTGCACAAATCAAACTGAAATGCGGGTGAAACAGTTTAGTTAAATGAAATTTGTAATTTTTAAAATTCATTACCATCGGTTCATTTTGCGGCAATTGGCACAATTTGCCAATACGCATTGCATTTTTTGAAAATTTGAAAGCACAAAATGACAAATATTTTCTGAATTAAATTTAAATAAGTTCTATTAAATTAAAGCCATTTTACTGCAAATTACGTTCAAAATTTGTGGAGAATTTCCAGCCTCAAAAAATAATGTAAACAGCAACATGATTTTAATGTTCTTAGAAATTTTACCACCGACCTCTCTCCAACTTTTCATTTTTTGAGGTTTTTAATTTAAGTTAAATTTTTTGGAAATTTAAAAAATCCAGCAATACCGCACTGGATCACAAGAATTTCAAATGCGGAATTCGCCGGATTAATTCCGCGGCTGCAAAAAGTGTGAGTTCCAATCCCGCAGCGGGATCCGCAAATTTGAAATTAATAGTGCCCATTTTTCCACGATTTTTTGAAACATAATGAATTTTTTTGCAATTTTTGCAATTTTGCATGATAATAAAAGGCACTTAAAACTATTTAATGCTAAAAAATGGGAAGAAGACGAAAGAAAGTGCATTTCGCCGATTTTAGGCGATTATCGGCAAAATTACAATTAGCCTGGGGCAAAAGGACAAGCACAAATTGTGGAACAAATGGGGAAGGAAAAGAGGGAAACTTAGTAATCTTTGAATTTGGATGGAAATGATGATGATGAATGATGGACAGTCGAATCGGCAAAATTTAATAAATACAAAGTGAATGAGAAAAAAACGTTGGCATTTGCTACCGGCAACAAACAAAAAAAAGAAAATTTCAAAAAGAATTAGAATTTTCAAAGCAAATTTCAGAATCTTTTCGTCAAAAAAAAAAAAACCAAATTTTGGTAAATATTAATCGTGGTGAGACGAACCGAAAATAGTCTCAGTGTCAATAAAAATATTTAAATTTAATTATACAATTTATTCGGTCACGAAAAATAATAAATTTTTTAGACAATTATTTAAAAAAATAAATTAAAATAAAAACTTTCTCACTCCCGATCAAAAAAAAAAAAAATTAAATCGAACAAAAAATTTTAATTTAAATCTTGAAGCCATCAAATTGATAGAGTAAGCTTACTACTGTAGAGGATTTTTCATTAAAAAAACAAATCTACTAATTTTCTTCTGAAATTTCATCCAAAATTTTAGTAAATTTAACTTCTTCACTATACTTTTTTTCCCTAATGTTACAATTCAAAAATTATTTGCATTTTTTAATGGTATAAAAGTTACATTTATTTTGAGCAGAATCTATGAAGAAAAAACATTGAAGAAAAGTTAAAGTTCTGACTTACATTATTGTTTTATTTTAAAATTTTTTAACATTATTATCATATTTAAAAAAACATTGCTTTAAAATAATTAAATTTAAATATTTTTATTGACACTGAGATTATTTTCGGTTCGCCCACACTGAGACTATTTTCGGTTCGACCTAGCACCATATTAATCATAGACCCAGACTCAAAAAACCCACAAAACAACCACTTTTATATGTTTTCTTATGCGATGAAAACGTTTAAGCAATCAAAGATTTCTACGCGATTCAACATTAAACCGGTTTTTGAACCGGTTCAAATTGCGGTAACTTTTTAAAAGGGTCAAACCCGGGCTAATTTGGTATCATTCAATGCGAATTTAATCATTTTTTTAAACTGTTAGCCCAAATTAAATTCCTATTTTTAAAACTCACAATCAGCGTTAAATTTGACAGTTCAAAGAGCAACAAAATATCATCAATTAACACAATTCATCAATAGCCTTTTTTTTGATCGGACATTTCTCAAATGATCACTTTTCCTTCTTCAGCTGATCACTTGGCCCAGCAGCAGGGGTGCGATCTGTTCTTATTTATAAGAAATGTTCTGATTTGGAGGGTCCAAATCTTACAAAATAAAAATGTTCTTATTTGTAAGAAATGTTCTGATTTCGTGCTATTGTTCTTTTTTTGTTCATATTTCTTAAAATTCTTCAGACAATTTGTAATTTTATGGCGTAATGTCACTTAGATTTTCAAAATTTTCCACGGCGGTGCCTAACGGCACCTCCGAACCCCAAAAATATTATGCATTTGAGAAATGGTCGATCATTTTGGATTATAATGATGAGTAGGATTGATATGATCATTTGAATGTTCATTTTTATTATCTTCGTTTAAATATATTTTATCTCAACGGATCTCTTGGATATGTACCAATTAAAACTCGACAAATTTTATTTTATGGAATAATCCATTAACATTAGACCGCAGATTTCTCTATCCCTCGGCATCTTCTTAAAATCTTGATTGACCCATCATTCTCTTTCATATATGCCGCCAGTGTTTAATTTATTTTTCAAAATTGATTATATTTAGTTTTAAAAGTTAAAAAGCGAAAATTAATTACCGGAAATGCTTTTTTCAGTTGTTTTTATGTGACATTAAGAAAAAAATTGCAATGAGAAGACCCGAAGCTCACAAAATGACGGCACCAGGACACGGACAAAACGTCTTCACTTTTTGGAGGAATTGTGCGAAAGCGGATTAAAAACAAACAAACAAATAAATGGGGTCAAAAGTTTAGCAGTTTTTTCCCCAAAAATGCAAAATATCCAGAAATCAATTTTGCATATTAAAGAGATTTTAATACAATTCAAATGTTTTTCTTAATTTATATTTTAAAATTTAAACAAAATTTAAGTAAGAATTTCCTAGTTTATGGAATCTCGACAATCGACTATTAAATTATGTGAAAGTGATTTATGCATTTGAGAAATGGTCCATCATTTTGGATTATAATGATGAATAGGAGTGATCTGATCATTTTTAATGTCTGTTTTTATTATCTTCGTTTAAATATGTTTTATCTCATCTCGACGCATTCATTGGATATGTTACCAATTAAAACTCGAAACTTTTTATGGAATAATCCATTAACATTAGACCGCCGATCTCTCTCCAACCCTCGGCATCTTCTTAAAATCTTGATTGACTCATCACCCCCTTTCATATATGCCGCCAGCGTTTAATTTACTTTTAAAATTTGCGAAATTAATCCCGTCCCGAAAAAAATCACTTCCAATCCCGCAGCGGAATCCACAAATCTTAGAATGTAATTTGCTAACAGATTTTGTGAAAAAATGCCCGATTACTTCTCGGCATCTCATAAAATAAACTTTTTTGCTAAACATTTGGTATTTACAATTGTAATTCTTGGTAATTTAATTTAGGAATCTCGACGATCGACAGTTAAATATTTTCATCGGAATTAATTATCAACAATAATGAAGTGAGCAAAGAAGAGCAACAAAATTATGTATCAGATCAATTTGTCCATCCAATAAGATTCAAATCCGCCAATCATTTCTCAATTATTTTTCACTTTCGAACATTTCGACGGTTGAGAGAATGGCCTAAATCAATGTCAGCTTTTCCTTGATGCTTTCGTTCACCAATTCAAATGGCTTAATTTCCGTTGGATTATAAGGTCCAAGTTGAATTTTGAAGCTGGCCGAAGAAGTGACGGTGGCACGGAGAAATGCCTAAACAATGGGAAACGGACGAACGAAAATATGTAAATGACAATCAAAAGTTGTCGGTGGTCACACCTTACTGAAATTGTCGACCCAATTAATATGACCCGGGATGAAACGCAGTCGCTTCGGTTGGCCATTTGCTGTCGGCGTGTGCAACCATTTGGACAGCGCTTGGCCAGCAGTTGCGGCTGGATTTGGCCGATTCTCATCAGCTGGCACATATGGAGACAGAATTCCAGAATCAATTGAATTCAACGCGTTAAGATCAGTGAGAATTGTGGGCGAAGTTCGGCGACACAAATTGTTCAAATTAGTGCCAGTGGGAAAGGCCAAGCGGCGAATGTTTGGCGCAAAAATGGGCCAAATTTCATGAGCAAAAACATCCCAAAGTTGCGGCTCAATGCCTCTGTATGAATAGGCATACAATTGCATATTGGTGTCATTTCCATCAAAAAGTTGCTTATTTCATTTTCAGTTGGATTTGTAATGATTTTGACCGTCCTCAACTCGGCCTCAAAATGGCACTTCTTTCGCCACGTTTTGATGCTTTGGTGGACAAACATTTCGATGGCCAATCAGAATTTCCAATTTTGAGAACAATCAAAATTTGCAAAGACCCTGTTGCAGCTCACCGATCTCAACATTAATTCCATCTTTTGTCGTAATCTGCTCCCCGATCAAATTGCTGATGATGGACCAAATGCAACTGTCGGCCAAGCGTTGTCCAAATGGTTGCACACGCCGACAAAAAATGGCCAACCGAAGCGATTGCATTGCATGTTAGCTACTGCTGGTGATGTCAACAATTTCAAGGAGGTGTGTGGCCATACATTTTCGTTAAGCGACGGATTTTGTTTCCATTGTTTAAAAGTTTCTCAATGACACCACTTCTGTCCGCTACAAAATTCAATTTACTGCTGATGAGGAAACGCAAATTGAGCCATTTGAGCTGGTGAACGGACGAACCAACGAAAAGCTGATATTGATCAAACTAAGCGAAGATGAATGGGATGAGCGATGAATAATGAAACGGTGCCAAAATGGGGAGACGGAGACGGCGGTTCAATGGGAATATGGAAATTCGAGCAATTTGAACAATGTACACATTGGGATTCACGATGTCAATATTTGCATTGGGTGAGCAACAAAAAACATTTTATTTTATTAAAAAATTCAAATTTCGCTGAATTTAGGCCATTTTCGCCGCCAGAACAACAACAGTGATCACTGATCAATCAGCAGAGGAAATGAATTGAGAAATGATCGATCATAATTCAGCAGTGATAATTATGTATTTTTGGACAAATCGCGTAAATTGGTGTAAATGTTAAATAAATTTGAGATGTTAAAAACGGCAAAATATGCGAAAAAGCTTAATTTTTTTTTCATAATTAAAATTTCATAGAAATTTTTTAAAATAGAATTCAATAAATATTTATATTCGAATGAAAGAATTAATCAACAAAATTATTTCTGAGAGAAAATGAGAGCATCAAATCAAATTCCAATTGGTGAGATTGATGATTATTTCTCAAATATAATTATTTTCCGTTGCTTTGATCCGCTCCTTTCGTTGGTGGCGACAATGGCCTAAAATAAAAATAATAATTTTTTTTAAATTACAAAATAAATTCTTTTTATTGCTTACCCACTGCAGAGATATTAATGATGACATTGTTCAAATGCTCACAATTTTCGTCCTTCCAATGAACAGCCGTCGTCTGCCCAATTTGGCATCGTTTCAATATCCAGCGATTGTCCGATTTATTTTCGTTTGCTTTGATCCGTTTCAGCTTTTTCTTGCTCTGTTTGTTCGTTCGGTTGTCAGATATTTCTTCGCTTGCTTTTCTCATCAGTGTCAGCTTTTCCATGGTCCGTTCGTTCACCAATTCAAATGGCTCAATTGGCGTTAATGGATGAACAGTAAGCTGAATTTTGTAGCTGACGGAAATGGTGGCATTGAGAAATTCCTTAAAAATGTAAATTAAATGTAATCAAAAATAGTTTTTTTTTTTAAATATGGCCATACCTTTTTGAAATTGTTGGCCCATCTAACATTTGATGGATTCGAATAATTATTGCAACGCAATCGCTTCGGCTGTCCATTTTTTCCCAGGGTGTGCAACCATTTTGATAACGCTTGGCCAGCAGTTGCATTTAGTCCACCATTAGGGTTCAAATCGGGGAAATATAATTGGAATTGATTGAATTCAATTGGTGGCAATCGGTGAGAATTGTGGGCGAAGTGCGGCGACGCAAATTATCTAAATAATCACCAAATGGAAAGCCCAAGTGGCGAATATTTTCGCAAAAATGGGCCAAATTTGAAGGAGAAAATCATTCCAAATTGGCTGGTCATCAACGCCATGTGCAAAAGCAAGCCACAAACGCAAATCGGTGCCCCATTTAAAAAAATTGTTGATTGGCACGAAGAAAAGCGATGACGGAGTGATCGATGTACCTGAAAAGTGAGTGACAAATAAATTCCTTTTTTTTTTTAATTACTTAATCTGAATGGAAAATCCTTTGAATGGGTACGATCGAGAGACACAGAAAAATTTGACATTGCCGCGACACTGTCCTTGCAAATTGTGATTGGTCTCCAAAGTGGCAATTCGCTTTTGCCATTGAAATGCGTGTCCACAAGCGCATCGAAACGTGGCGAAATCATGAATGAAACTTGGTGTGGCGATAGAGCACCCATGGGTTCTTAAGAAAAGTGTTTTTATTTTCTGCTAAATGAGTATTAGTGCCTAGTTATGACGTGCCAAAGTTTTTTAATGAATAAACAAATTAAACAATTGTTTACACACCTTCGCAGTATCCAGTGATGCATTGGTAGTGCGTTAGTAGCGTTTTCTAAACCCAAGGTTCGGATCCCCTACATGCAAATTATTTTTTAATTTTTTTTTTTTTTTGCTTTTTATGCCAAAGTCAATTATCATTATCACAAAAAAATTTTAAAGAGATAAATTTTTTTTTATCCATTTTGACAAATAAATTACTCATTAAGTTTTAGAGAAAAATTAATTTGTTTTTAAATGAAAGGATTTTTATTGCACCATTATCTTTAATGATTTTTTTTAAATTAAATAAATAAAATTAAAAATAAATATTTTATTTCATTAAAAAATTTTTATAATTGACCTTGCATAAAAAACAAAAAATAAAAGTTTAAAATGGATTTTCATGTAGAGGAATCGAACCTGTGACACGAAAAAATTTTAACTAACGCACTACCTCTACACCATTACACACTTGTAAAGGATGGAAACAATTATTTCTTTTCTTTAATTACAAAAACCCAAAAAGTTTGGCACGTCATAACTCGGCACTAAGACTCATTTAGCAGAAACATTTTTCTTAAGAACCCATGGGTGCTCTATCCACCCACCAAGTTTCATTCGGAAATCCCACGGACACCTGGGGACCTTCCTTTGTAAGGTCAGATTGGACCTACTGTCTGGCGACTAAGGTACGATTAGAGTTGCTAAAATTAGCCAAAATAAATAGTCTTTAGGTTCTAAAAAACTCAAATGGTGCAAAAATGGGTAAATTTTAAGCCAAATGAATATTGAGATAAATAATTTTTAAAATCACAAATTTATCAAGAAAATAAATAAATTTGTAGATGAATTTTGAAGTAATTTGATGTTCAGTAAAACATTTAATAAAACAATTTAAGTGTCGGAGAATCAATAAATTTTTGAGTAGAAATGGACATGAAAAATGATCAGACAATTTGGTATCCAATAATAATCTCAAATAACCGACCAATACACAAAAAAAAAAAAAAAAAAAAATTCATTTTCGCACAATTTATGCACCCTTTTCCATTGCTTTGACCCGCTTTTTCTTCTTCTCCTTCTGCTAGTGGAGTCAATAGTCTAAAATTTAACAAAACAATTTGAATGGTATAAATAATTTGGCAAAAAGCAAATGATACTGAAAAAGTGTAAAGCTATTTTAGCTCGAAAAAGTTTTGGTCTGTCATTAATTAATTAATTAATTACTAGGTCGTTACATAAAACATGATCACCCTGTTATTTTGAGTGAAAATCTCAAAAGGTTGATATGAGAAAAATCTGCTTTTGTGATATTTTAATAGCCCCATCTGTCCTCTACAAAATTGCATTAAAAAATTTTGAGCAGCTTTTAAATTGGCGCGAAAAAAAAAATTCTTGAACCGGTTTAGGTCGAAATTGCACAAAACGGTTTTCAAAACCTTTTAATGCGATTTTGTAGAGGACATATGGGGCTATTAAAATATCACAAAAGCAGATTTTTCTCACATCAACCTTTTGACATTTTCACTCAAAATAACAGGGTGATCATTTTTTATGCAACGACCTAGATTAGAGATTAGCAAAATCTAAAGCCGGTAGCAAAATCGGACCGAAAATTCCGTAAAGTCCGGTCCGAGACTGTCACAAGATTCCCAAGTGAGTCCGATTCATAGCATAGGGCTCTAATAGTCAAATTTTGGTTGCCAGATTTTAAAATTGGAATAAAAATATATTTAAAATTGTCGTAAAAAATAAAAATTTTCTAAAAAATTTCTCACCCAATACAATTGATGTCGCCGTGTAAATAAAAGGAAATGCTGTTCAATTTGTTGTCCCAACCTCCCCACCGGACCGCCGCCGTCCCCTCAAAAATTGAGCAACGGTTCATTATCCATGAGCTAATCGTCTCATTTCCTCCCCATTCTTTCTTCAATGTCAGCTTTTCGTTGGTCCTTCCGTTTACCAATTCAAATGGCTCAATTGTCGTTGGGCTTCTCATCAGTTTAAGAAAAATATTGAAACTGACAAAAGAATCGGTGGCACGAAGAAATGCCTAAAAACAATGCCAACTTTGTGCTAAATGACAGTTTACGAAATGTTCATTTACGACCTCCTTGAACTTGTTGACCCATTCCTTCGGTTCCTCATAAATTTGGAAAGCCAATTGCTTCGGCCGTCCATCGGTTGTCGGAGTGTGCAACCAATCGAACAACACTTGGCCAATATAATCTTGCCCATTAATACTACCAAGTATCCCTTCGGGAAACAGATCAACGGAATGGATTAAATTAGTGTTGAGATCGGAGAGAATCGTCGGCGAAAAGTGGCGAAGAAAATCATACAGATGAATGTCACTGCGAAAGGTCAAATGGCGAATGTTTGGCGCCAAAATTGGCCAAATTTCACGGATAAAAACATCCCAAATTGGCTGAACATCCTCGCCTTTGGATGACCACACAGACAAACTGAATTTAATGCCTCTTTTGTCCCAAATTTGCGGATTTGTCGTATTTCGCAGTTTGACTCCGAAATTCGAAATTGGCCAAAAATGCCATATTGATCAGCGAGACGCCGGAAACCTGTTCAACAGTCATTAATATTCGGTCTTTTATATGGATTTTTTTAAAATGACCACATAAATTGAAAAAGTGCCTTTGGCCCAATCGGAAATTTGCTGTTCCGGATGACCTTTTAAAATCTACCCGGATCATCATCATGAATGGTGAATGTCATGAGGTTACTTATCAAAAACCAATCAAATGGAAAGGGTCCCTGGGACCCCTGCTGCTGTTCGGGTTGGTCATTGTCTCCCGCCGACCTTTCAGTTGCTTAGACCCGCTTCATCTTCTGCTGCTGCTGGTGGTGGAGACAAATGCCTAAATTGAGCGCCACCAAAATTTGAATTGGATTTGACAAAAGTTGCAGCAAATGCCGTCGCGTTGCTCACCCAATGCAATTGTCCTCACACAATTCAAACATGACTTTGTTTAAATCGATCGGAATTGTGTCCGCCATTTCCCCAACAATTGGCCATCGCTTCAACACCCATTCATCACGAGCAATTGTAATAATGTCTGCTTCCTCCAATGTCAACTTTTCTTGGGTCCGTTCGTTCACCAATTCAAATGGCTCAATTGGCGTTGACGGACAAACAATTATAAATTTGTAGAAGGCACAAGTGGTGGCACAGAGAAATTCCTGATGGAAAAACAAGTAAAAAAACAAAGAGAGATAGATGCTAAATATTGCATAATCGTGAAGCGCCCCCCCCCCCCTATTAGTGGCGAAAAAATTTTGAAAAATTCACTTTTGGTCATTTTGATGACGTATTTTCTTGAACAGGAAAATTCTCGAAATGCGTGTTTGAACCCCCCTCGTCCACCAAAAGAAAAATGCGGCAAATGCCGGCTTTTCAGATAAAAAGGCGCATCCCTTCATTAATTATATGATAATTTGTACAAACAAAACATAAATCCCAAATGTGGAGGGGCGGTACGCGGGGTAGGTACAACCCCCCCCCCCCCCCCAAGGCCCCGCCACACCCGAAATTTTTAAGGAAAAATAGTATTTTTGCTGAAAATTTTAGCTTTTCCTTGCTGGTACCCCCCCCCCCCCCCCCCCCCAATTTGAGCAGCACATTTTGCCGTTTTCCAACAATTGACTGATGAAGTCGCAGAGCATTAAATCGAATCTGCTTAATAATTTTTTTCCTTTACATGAGCAAATTTTAAAACTAATTTTTTTGAAAAAATAAAATTTTTGAAACATTTATTTATGCAATTGGTGCATTGAATAAATTATTAAATATTATTTGCATAATATGTGGTTCCAGGCACTAAAAATTTGAGAATCCAAATCCGGGCCATCCCTGGATCCCTGGTAAATTCCGAAAAATGTTGACATAATACACTGTATGCCCGCCCCATTTTAAAATAGCCAGATTAAAATTTTTAAAAGCCTCATTTGGCAGGCAAAAAAGCCTCATTTTGGGTCAAATATTTTGTTTGAAATAAGCATTTGATGAAATTCTGAGCATGAAAAATGGAGTTGTTTTTTTGCGGCACTTTTTCCAAAAATTTTTTGCGGAACAAGGGTTCCGGTAGTGCCGATAGGCGCCGCCGGGAAAAATTTTGTAAATTTTAATGCGATTTTTTAACAGAATTTGTCAACAAAAATGGCCAAATTTTGTAATTATAAGCAAAAATTCAATTCCATATTTTTAGTTTTAATTAAAAATTCTTAATTTTGTGGTTTTTTGGAAAAATTGGTTCTATTTTCGTTTTGATGCTCTATTACAAACCCAAATTATTAATTTGTAAACCTTATGCCAATTTACAAAATTAAAAGATTCTGAGGATTTTTCTCAAATGCCTCAAAAATCTCATTTCTCCCAAAATCCTAATCCTCATTTCCAAAAAATTCATTTCTATCAAACAATCTTGGTTTTTTTTTATGATGAAATTACCTTACAAATAGAGATGATTGAATTTTCTATTCATAACTCTTTCAATACCTAATTTAATTCTATGAACTTTTATTAGGTGCGGGTTGAAAAATACCCCCCCGCAGCTGAGGGTTAGTCAACCGGGTTAAGTTACGTTCAACTCAGGATTGACTCAAAATAAAAAAAACCAAAACACAAAAAATATTTATAAAAAGTAAAAAAAAAATTATGAAAATGTCATCTATTTAAATAAGTAAAATGCTCTTTAAACAATAATCGTATCTTTGTACAAAGAAAAAAATCCGCTTTCAATAGAAAAAATATATAAAGAAAGAAAATGGACAATATTATCTTTTTTGAAAATTAATAACCTAATATGTTATAAAAATGTATATTCTTTTGCATATTTTTTCTGCGCATGTGCAATGAAGAAAGGGTTCAAATTTTTTTTATAATTTTAATGCTATTTTTTAACTGATTTTGTCTAAAAATAACAAATTTTGAGATTGTACAAACCCAAATTATTAATATTTGTAAAACATTATGCCAATTTATCAAAATTTAAAAGATTCTGAGGATTTTCCTCCAAAAGCCTCAAAAATCCTCAAATCCTCATTTTCCAAAAAATCCTCATTGACCACAGCGGCCCAATTTTGGGCTCCAAGTACAATTAAGTTGGTTTTTTCGTCTTAGTGGTCTGTGAGTTAGTCACCAAAAGGGGGGTCTCAGGTTCGAGTCCCATGCATGCTGTAACTGTATTTTGAGGTTTTTAAAGCAAATAAATATAAGTGAAATGATAACACAGTTTTTAATGAAGTTCAAAAATTAAAAAAAATTTTATTTCCTGTAAAAACGAAGAAAAACCTTTTATCGAACTGTGTATATTCAAAATCGAATTGCTCTTCTTCTCCATTGTTTTCTTCGTCCGTCTCCCGTCGATCACCAATTTCTTTTTGCTAAAGCACCATCAATCAATGACATTGATAAGCGAAATTTCGTCAGTTTCTTCATCAGATTGATCGAACTCATCATGCTCTTCCCTCTGATCACTTTGTCTCTGAATTATTATATATAAATTTTAAAATAAAACAAGTTTAACGCAATCACCCCCTCCAAACACACAGACCTGCTTCATTTCATCAATTTTGCCCGTGTCGAGGAGCCAATTGTTGACAAAATGGTGCTCCAATTGCTGCAAAATTTGGTCTGCGTCCGGCATACACTTCCACAGTTGCTCAAGTCGGCGCCAAACGGAATGGAGCGCCTCATCACCTTGAAATTCAGCTTTTGCTCGTCCTGTTGGAGTTGCTAAAATTAAAAAAGAAAATTATTTGAAAAAGATAAAAAGGGGATTTTAGTTTCACTCACTTTTGCTGGTGGTCATTGTCTCCATCGGTGGTGCCATCTTTTCCTCCAACTGCCGCCGAAGCGCAGTGATCATTGCGTCTCTGTTGCGGACCTGCTGTCGAAGAAAGCTGATCACTTGTTCCTGCTCCTTCAACTGTTTATCCAACTGCTCGGTTTGTGTCGCGGCGTCCTCATAAGCCAAATCCACGTCCGTTGCCTTGTCCATCATTGTCAAATCCATGTGCGTTGCTTTGTCGGCAGTTGTCAATTCCATTTGTGTTGCGTTTTCGGTAGTTTTTGCGCGGACACGCACATGGCGCCTGATCGGAGTTGCTGACAATGGCCTGGGCTTGAACGCGGGCCTTAATTTAAGACTTGCTTCTAAAATAGTGATTTGTTGACTTACGAAGGTCCTGAGCTGACGTTGACGGCTGACTTTCGGCGGCTTCGGTCTGCTTTGGCACTGAAAAATGCAGTGTTTTAAAAATAAAATTAATTTAATCAATTTTCTCACTTTTTGGTGTTGAACCAACCCTGCAACCGTGCTCCTAGCGCCATTCCTTCCGCTTTCGTCTTGCTTCTGCAGATAAGCTGTTCATTTGCTTTGCCAACCCAGATTTGCCTCGGGAGAAGACCATTTTTTGTGTAAACAATTCAAAATATTTGCTATGCTAAAAAATTTTTCCCTATGCAACGATTTTCTTGAAATTTTGCTTAGGCCCATATTTTGACCCCCTCTATCGAATTCTCTTTTGTTTTTTAAAAGTTTCTTTTCTATCTCGAGATCGGCTCTTGCATTTTTACAAGGGAAAATTCCCAAAAAATTTTAAGTTTTGCAAAGTTTTGGCGTTCTGATTATTAAATAAATAATAAACTTATTTGTACTTGGAGCCCAAAATTGGGCCGCTGTGTTGACCTATCAAAAAGCCACAAATGAGGATAAACCCTCAGATCTGGCTACCCTGGTTAAGACTCTAAATCAGGTTTTTTGAATTCCTCTGGTCATAACTTTTTTGAACCTTAACGAAATTTTGCAGACTAATAGAGGAAACTTAGGGCTTTCGAATGAGACCAACAATGTTAGATTTGGTGGACAAAGAAAAAAGTTATAGTCCAAAAACTCGCCGCAGAAATTTCAAAAGAAAAATTCAAACTTAGAAATTTTTCAAGGAAAAAATTCTTAGAAAAATTTTTTTATAAGAAAATATAAAGAAAAAAATTGTTGAAAATTTTTCAGCAATTTGAAATTTTATGAAAATTTACTGTTTTTCGAAAAATTTTCAAAAAAACTTTGTTTGAAAAAAAATTTTTTTTGAAATTTTCTGCGGCGAGATTTTGTCCCGTTCCGTGTGAGACGGAGGTCTGTGGTTCGAGCACATTTGGCTGCAGTTTATTTTTCTGTGAGAATTGATCAAAAATCATTGACAACTGATGGCTTTTGCAAAATCTGAGGCGCCGAAAAAGCCAAGAAAAAGTCAATTTTTGAGGTTTTTGGCCCTAACTTTTTTGTAAACTGACAAAATTTTTTTGAAATTTGCAGGCTAATAGAGAATCTCAACAGCAATCAAATGATAACAAAAATATTTAATTTGGTTGATAATGAAAATAGTTGTTGGCAACGGCGCCGAAAAGGCTGGCGCTGAATTGGGCGGTTCCCTTTCCAATTCTATGAGATCGATCATTTCTCAGATATAATTAATTCATTTCCGCGCAGTCCGACGACGTTTCAATGCTTTGGCCCGCTTCTTCTTCTTTTTGTTCTTCTTCTTCCGCTGGGGACGAGTCCTAAGATTAAATACAATTTGAATTGGTATTTTTTTTCAAAAAAGCACTGAAAAAAATGTTGGCGGCGAAATTTTTGGGTACACTCTTTTTACCTAGGGTTCTAACTAAAAAATGCCAAATATGCGCATAAATTATGCACTAAACCCCCCCCCCCCCCAAAATATGCCCTAAAACCCGAAAAATGCCAAAATATGCAATAAAATATATGCCTTAAAAATTGCTAAAAATAATTTTAACGCCCAAAAAAATGTCAAAAATGGTGTAAAAATTAAGAATTGACTTTAAAAACACTAAAACAAGGGCTAAGGAGCACTTTTTAGACAATTGCAAAAAGATTGAATTTCCAAATTTTAAATTTTTTATATGTGTGCTAAAACAAAATTATATTTTTTATATAAATAAATTTTTTTTCACAAAGTTCTTACAAAAAGCTAAAAAATGTTCGGTTTTTAAGGGTGTATTTTTAAAAATTCCCAAAAAATCGATCCTTAGGGGTGTATTTTTCGCTTTTTATATGCATTTTTCTTGTGAAAATATGCCAAAAATGGCCAAAATATGGAGTAAAAATCATACAACTTCGAACCATACTTTTTACACGGTAAAAACCCAACTCGTACTATTTTAGAGTATCTTTTTTTCTCTGTTCTCTGATGACTTAACGCTGTCTCGCTTTTTTCTGTTTCTATATTTACTACATAATAGTACGAGTTGGGTTTCGTCCTTTTCACACTTACCCAGCAGTCGAACTTCTGCCACCACACAAATTAAATTTGACATTGTTCAAATTGTCGTCCCAATTTTCGTCGTCGTCTTCCCATTGGTCCGTCGCTGCCGTTTCCCCAGCAATTATTGGGCATCGCTTCAACAGCCAAAGCCAAGAATTTCCAAGAATTTGCATAATTTTCTCTAATATCAGCATTTCTTTGGTCCGCTCGTTCACCAATTCAAATGGCTCAATTCGTTTTGTTAGCAGGCAAATGACACTACGAATTTGGTAGCTGACCGAAGTGGTGGCACGGAGAAATGCCTGATCAATAGGGCTGGGAATTTAAGTCATAAAAAATCGCCAAAAAGTCACAAAAAGTCATAAAAAGGGAAAAAAATCCTGAAATTAGGCGAAAAGTCAAAAAAAAACCCAAAAAGCACGTAAAAAAAAATGCAAAATAGTCCTGAAAAATTAGGCGAAAAGTTACAAAAAAAAATCCCATTTTTAATAATTTATAGAATAAACATTTTGTTATATTTTTAGACACTTAATTTTATAAATGGTACATAAAATAGGCATAAAAAAGAGATTCTTCCAACAATTAAGAAAAATTCAATCAGGTTTCATTGCCTTTTTATCGACAGTAAATTTTATTTTTCGGCGCAGAATGCTGTTGGGGCTCTTAAAATTCGTTGGTCACCAGCAGGAGGTCCGGCAACGGACACTGAACAGGCACTCCACCATTAGACAGAAAAAATTCCGGTTTTTGTTCACTGCACTTGCGACGAATAACGGATGGTACCAGGGCTGGGACGCGACCGCGATCCGCGTTTCGAGGCGTTTTTTTTGCGCGATCCGCGACCGCGGCAAATTGAATCCGCGATGCGCGATCCGCGACCGCGGGATTTTTTTTTTTGCACGACGCGCCGCGCATTTTTTGGTCGTAAAATTTTTGTAAAGAAAATTTTTTGAAGCGATTGTTTTTTTGAATATTCAAAATTAAATAATTTTTTTTGAAACTTATTCTCAAAAAATTCGTTTCAAAATTCCAATTTTTCCCCGTTAGAGCTGACAAAAACTTTATTCTTCTTTAAAAAAATTGGCTCTAAATCACAAAATAGTTCATTTTTTACAAAACTTTAACCAAATCGCACTCAAACTTTTAAAATTTTTCCTGGCGGCGCCTATCGGCACCGCCGGATCCACCCTCCTCGCATCAGTTCCCAAAAGTTTTTTAGAAAAATCGCGCCCGCAAAAAAGCTGTCTGAAAAACAAAAAATCATAGGGTTTCCATGACTGGAACTCCTTCGCAAATTTGAACATTGACTCACCCCCCTCCCCCATTCAGTCCCTTCCCAAATTTTATTTGCATCGGGATTTTAATTAATTTTTTATATAAGAAAATTTTTAAAAAAGTTTAAAAAAATGGTATAAAAATTGGAAAATTTTGAGTTTTTAAATGCGCGATCCGCGACCGCGGCAAATTGAATCCGCGATGCGCGACCGCGAGATTTTTCTGTGCGCGCCCCCATCCCTGGATGGTACGAAACATTTAAAACCATCGAGAAACCAGCTGAAATATACACGCATATGTACTATATAACTATCTATGTGTTATATGAAAAGATCTTATTAATTATTAAGTTTAAATAAAAAATTATTTTGTAATTTAAAAAAAAATTGTTTCGAACCGTCAATGCATTTTTGTGCAATTTGAGCAGACTGATGAAGTCGCAAAGAGCATTAAATCGAATCTGCTTAATAATTTTTTCCAATACAAAAGCAAATTAAAAAAAAAATTTTTTGAAAAAAATAACAATTTTCATATAATTGGCAAGAATGCCGACTTGCGAAACTCTGTTAAAAAATGAGAAAAACAAAGGCGAAAATTTAGGAAAAAATTGAGAAACAAAGAAAAGGAAATTTTTACATTCATTGGGCAGAATGCCAAATTTTAAGGTACGAATTAAGCACTGGTTAAAAATCATTTTAGACTCTAAATAAATATGAATAACATTTAAAAGCTTTTTGTTCAAATTCATTTTAAAATTACCAATTTTCATATCTTAACAAAAAAAAATTTTTAATTTTTTGAATAAAATTTGCATGATTTATTTGAAAACAAATAAAATTGTGTGTAAATTGCTCTGTGGTGAAAAAATGTGTTGATTACGAATTTGAGCTCAGATTTTGTAAAAACACTGATTTTGTCTTACGTGATTTTTTCAAAAAACTAAGAAAAATAATTGGATGTAAAAAACTCATACCCATAGAGCTAAAAAAGAGCTTTCGAATGAACTATTGAATGTTTTGAGAAGTTGAGTTTTTAGTTTTTTACGGTTTTTGAAATTTAATTACTGGCCCTTAAGGGTCAGGTGAGACGGGGTCTGCGGGTCGAGCCCGCTTGGCTGCAGTTTATTTTTTTGAGAATTGATCAAAAATCATAGACAAAACGATGGCTTTTGCAAAATCTGAGTTCATATTTGTGATCAGCACATTTGTTCACCCCAGGGAAAACAAAATTATAAATTTTTCAATTAATTTTCGTCGGGACCGCAATTGTAAGCCATTGCCGAAAATACAGCATAAAATTAGGGTAGCTTGTTCTCCATTTAATTCAATGTGATTGATCATTTCTCAAATAATTCATTCACGTTTTCTTCAGTTACGGCTGCGCTTGGCATTTTTCTTTTTTGGACGACTTTTTGTGTTCATTTTGTCCGCCGCCTTTGGTGGAGACAATCGCCTAAATTAAGGGCAATTTAAATTTGAATATTAAAGCAAAAACAATTGCTACGCACTCACCCAATGTAATCTACATCAAGCGTAAATTTGACAGTGTTCAAATTGTTCGTCTTTTCGTCCCCCCAATTAATTGTCGCCGTCTCTCCAATTTGGCATCGCTTCAACAGCCAATAAACAAAATTGGCATTTCCACGGTCGCCTTCTTTCTCCAATGTCAGCTTTTTGCTGTTCCGTTCGTTTATCAATTCAAATGGATCAATCGTTGACTCATAAAGTTCAAGATGAATTTTGTAGCTGGCAGAAGAATGGGTGGCAGCACGAAGAAATGCCTTAAAAACAATGCCAAATTGAGAAATGAAAAGCATAACAAATTCTAGTTCAGTTTTGTGGCCTAGATTTGTATTTTTTTAAACAAAAAAGGACGCGCAGAATTTCGTGCGCGTTCCTCCGGCGCTAAGATGCAAAAAAATAGATGGCTCATACTCAGATCACTTAAAGAAATTTTAGCTCAAATTGCTGACATTTATGCACCCTACATAATAATTGTTGGCGCGCGTAGTTTTTTGCAATTCTGCGCGTCGTTTGGGTGGTTTTTGAAATTAAAATCTAGGCCCCAAAACCGAAAAGTAGTACTCTTTTTTGGAAATTGATGATCCATTTGTTGATATCCTTATTTCTCGTTTAGTCTCGCTGTTATTTGATAACAAAATGGGGAGCAGTCGTTTAAGGAAAATGTGAGCGAATTTTTGGACTAAGTACGATCGGAAATTATTTGTCGAAAATTTCAGTTGGATTTGCAACGATGTTTGGGTGGACATATTCCCATTTTTTAACCGTCCTCAACTCGGCCTCAAATTGGCACTTCTTTCGCCACGTTTTGATGCGTTAATGGAGAAACATTTCGATGGCAAAAGCGAATTGTCACTTTGGAGAACAATCGTAATTCGCAAGGACATGGGAATGCTGAAACTAATTGTGTTGTTGACAAACACTGCCCATGCTGAGCAATTGCCTTGGCCCGACCATCTGCTGCACAAACAAAATTCGCTTTAAGAACCTTTATATGAGTAATCCTTTAGTTTTTTGACTAAAATTAAAAAAATAGTTAATTTTAAATAATTAATTAATTATTTAAAACTAACATATTATGTTTAAAAAAGGATCAAATATTTCTATAAATAAAAAACAATTTATTTTCTCCGTTCCAATCAACAAATATGGGACAACGGCACCAATACGACTACATTATTTGCATTCATATTATTGTCAATTTTAAACAAAAGCAATTGATAAATATTTTCGTTATTAAGGCGAGTGGTTTTGGGCTATTTCAAAAATTTTTCAAAATTGCAGATTAATGCCGCGTCGGCTACCGCGTTTCTTCTCTAGTAATTATTTTTGGCGCTCAACAAGCATTATTTATGAATAGGGCTTCCATTTTTAGGCACAAAAAATCGCGAAATAGGCACCTAAAAAGGCATAAAAAAATCGCAAAATAGGCATGAAATAGGCACAAAAATAGGCAAAAAAATTTATTTATTAACGCTTTTTAGGTAGCAAATCACGTAAAAACTAAATCAAAAAACTTAATTTTGCTTATATTTCAATTGTTTTAAAGTTTTTTCGAATAAGGATATTTCTTAATCCAAAAATTTTTATTAAGAAAAAAAATAATGAATTTTGCGGATCAATTTTTCTGAAAATTTTTGTAATTCTTAAGGGGTGTATTTTTTGAAAAATTTTCGGGTCGATTCTTAGGGGTGTGAGTTTCATTTGTTAAGAATTTTTAAAGAAAATCTTGAAAAAGGCGCCAAAAATGGCGAAATAGGCACAAAAATAGGCGTTTAGGCATTAAGCACAAAAAATCCAAAATAGGCAAAAATAGGCATTATAAAAGTCATCGTAGACACCCAAAACCAAGCGGAAAATGCTTTTTTCGTGCTTATCTATGCGTATTAAGTGCGCAAAAATTTTAGGCATTTGCCTAAAAATGGAAGCCCTATTTATGAATATTTTTAATATGTTGGACATGAGGATTTGAATTCATCTATAAATTATTTTTAAACCTTTTCTTTCCACAGAATTTTCGCATATACGACTACATTATTTGCATTCATATTATTGTCAATTTTAAACAAAAGCAATTGATAA
>SIJG01000076.1:0-35416 GCA_023374025.1 Heterodera schachtii | reverse complement strand
TCAGTGTTTTATAGCCTAACTTATTTTTATGAGCGATCATCCTTTTGTTAGTTATCTGTCCTTTCCTTTCCTTGTCCAATTGATCACAATAACTTGTCGGATCATTTTTTCAGTCTGTTTTCTGGCCCAATTGATAAAAATTAATTTTCTGATCATCCATTTGTCTGATCGTTTTTCTGTCATTTTTCTTGCCAAAATTGATTAGATTAATTCTCTGATCAATGCGTTTGTCTGATTTTGATCAGATAACTCTTCTAATAGATTAGATTAATTTCTGATTAAACAGTTTGAACCTGATCAATTTCATTCCTTTTTTCTGGCTCAATTTATTGGATTAATTTCTGATCAGTCTTTTGTCCAATCATTTTATCAATCTGTTTTCTGGCCCAATTGATAAAAATTAATTTTCTGATCAGTCCATTTGTCTGATCGTTTTTCTGTCATTTTTCTTGACAAAATTGATTAGATTAATTCTCTGATCAATGCGTTTGTCTGATTTTGATCAGATAACTCTTCTAATAGATTAGATTAATTTCTGATTAAATAGTTTGAACCTGATCAATTTCATTCCTTTTTTCTGGCTCAATTTATTGGATTAATTTCTGATCAGTCTTTTGTCCAATCATTTTATCAATCTGTTTTCTGGCCCAATTGATAAAAATTAATTTTCTGATCAGTCCATTTGTCTGATCGTTTTTCTGTCATTTTTCTTGCCAAAATTGATTAGATTAATTCTCTGATCAATGCGTTTGTCTGTTTTTGATCAGATAACTCTTCTAATAAATTAGATTAATTTCTGATTAAACAGTTTGAACCTGATCAATTTCATTCCTTTTTTCTGGCTCAATTTATTGGATTAATTTCTGATCAGTCTTTTGTCCAATCATTTTATCAGTCTGTTTTCCGACGCAAGTGATTAGATGAATTTTCTGATCAGTCCGTCTGTTGTCTGATCAGATTCGCGTCTTACCCGTGGGGTGGCCAATTGTTTGACAACCGCAATTTCCGCGTCACTGATCACATTGCGGAAAACAACCACCAGCGGTTCATAATGAACAATTTCGACTTTGTGCGGTGCCAACTTTAGGTAGGGCTGTAAATAAATAAATGTTATGTTCACACTTGGCAGTTTTTATTTGAAAGGATTTATCAGAATCCCGGTGTGATCAATGTGATCATAATCCAGGGACTGATCAGTGTCCGCCCGACTGATTGCATCACATTCGTCCTGATCATTTTTCTCGATATTTCTTTATTGATTAGTTGTGTGCTTTTTATGTGTCCAAATGAGACAAAAGATTGGTCTGATCACTTTTCTCTTGGCATCATTGATCATTAGGGCCACGACTTTTAGTGACGAAAAATGCCAAAATAGTTAACTAAAATAGTGAGTAAAAATGCCAAAATAGTGAGAAAATTGTGAAAAAAAAAAGTCTAAAATAGTGAAAAATTAGTTAAATCATAAAAATCGCGGCCCTATTGATCAGTTACTGTGATATTCTCGGCTACTGTTCCATTGTTGTCCAAATCTCAGAAATTTTTTCAAAATTCGATTCTCGAGCATTTCAACTGATCAGCAGGGCGGGGGTATTATTTTCGAACACTCACCTTGTCCCGCTTGAGGTAACAGTAGAGTTTGGAAGCATTTTGCAGGCAAAATGTCGAACTCGCCACGGCACAAACTGCAACAAAAAAAGCAATCGAAAACAAAATGCCAAATATATATTTTTTTTAAATCCAACTTTTACCGTAGCCCTTACCGCTCAAATGCGTCCCGTTCGGGGATGTCGTTGAACCGTTTGCGCTCATTTTTTTCTTACCTAAATTTCCCAGAACAAAAATGCAATTTTCCGTCAATAACAACAAGCAGTTGGCGACGTCGCCATCACTGCTTCTCCCGTCCTCTCTGCTGATGATGCTACTGCTTTTTGCTTCCGCTTTGGTGCTCCGTGTGGCGGTTGCGGACGTGTTCACCGCCATGGTTGACTTGGAGAATTTGTTGGCTTCCGAGTCGGCGTCAACTTCCGACATCATCGAGCAGTACATTGAGGCGGAGCGGGCACGGCTTGTCCAGTTCAGCGAGTGGGGGGATATACATAAAATATATATATTTTTTTTAAATTTTAAATCTAACGAAGGATTAAGCTTGGGTTCAAGCCAGGGGCCAAAATTTGTGTGCCAACATTTGGAGACCCACAAATTCTAGGAGGGCAAGAGTTTTGAGTTATGAAATTTCTCGAAATTTATTTTTTTGGCCCCAATTCCCGATTCTGAATTGAGAATTTCCCGGTTTTAGGCTTCTTTTCTAGTTCAATTCTTTCGCTTTTCGATTTGAAAATTCTTGAAATTTCACGACTTTTTGGAACATTATTCCAGGATTCAACAGATATCTAGGCCTAAGCATGGCCAATAATTGCAGGTTCGCTGAGCAGTACGCCAAGTCGTTAACGGAGTGAAGGCACAACGCCAGCGGGCAACAAACAGCACAGTGTACAGCTGGAGCCCGGCGAAGTAGATGTATGACATGGCATTTTGCCAAAAGTGGCATTTCCGGCTTCCCGCTTTTAATACCGGTCCTCGGGATTCCGAATCACGAGTGACTTCGGTCGAGATCCCCAATTTCGGATTCCACCACTAAACTGGAATTCCTGAACCCAACCCCCAATCATAAATTATTATTTTTTAATTACCTAAAAATCCTGATCACTCTGATCCCGCTTCCTCCCCATCATTAACACACAGGAGGATTCGGTGATGAACCCGGTGAACGCGTATTTGCTGATCAAGCGGCTGACGCGCGACTGGCAACGGATCAGGCAGCTGATGAACGCCAACCCGGGCGATCAGTTCATCAAAAACATCACCGGCGTCAGAGAGGCGAACGCGGTTAGAGAAATCGAAAAAAAAGTTTAAAATTTCAATTTTTTTTTCAGGTAAAATACCCGGACGACGAGGATTTGGACGGAGCGGCACAGGGACTGCTCCGCTTACAGGCAAATTAATTTGATTGGCGCGCTAATTATTTGTCCGGTTTTTTGCGGAGAGATAGGGGGAGGGTCGACCGATCATTTAAATTGAATGGCGAATTCGGGGGTTTCAGATCAGCTGCTGATCAGAGGCTTTAATCAGGTTTTGCGGACCGGTCGAACATTTTAAGCAACCGATTCGGTCGAGTTTTTGATCAGTTCATTGTTGTTGATCAAAGGCTTTAAATCGGTTGAAAAAAGCATGTGATCGGGTTTTTTGTATAACCATCTGGTTATTTGACCCACCAAATTGATCAGCTGATCAATAATTAACTAGAATTTCCATGTATTGATCACTCGTGGACTGATTAACTGATCAGAAAACTCATTTATCCACAGGACACCTACAAGTTGAAGACGACTGACCTGGCCAACGGATTTGTGGATGGTGAAAGTGTGGCCAAGGAGCTGAATGCCAACGACTGTTTCGAGAGTGGACAAGCCGCTTACAACCAAAAGGTGGGGCAAAAACGGGGGACAGTTTTTTGGACTCCCCGTAATTGCATTCCGTAATTAAAATCCAGACTGGATTGATTGCCCGTAATCAGAACCCACTCATACGTCCTGTCCGGGTCTAGATTCTCAAACCCCCACCACACAAACAAAGGATCATGACCATGGATTATGGAAACTACACTGTTTTTGGCCCCCTACCTCCCCCCCCCGTAATTACGGATTATGGATTTCCGTAACTGAAAAACGATTAGGTTTAGTCCTGGATTTTCTCCCATAATTTTTCGCATTACCGACTGATTGTCCGGCATCAGAACTCACCCAAATACGTCCTGTCCGGGTCGAGAGTCTCGAACCCTCGACCACTTAATTATCTGTTTTTCAAGGACTACTATTACACGTTGGAGTGGATGCAGGAGGCGCTCCGCCGCGACCCGTCCGCCACGCTCGAGGCGGACATTCTCGAGTTCTTAGCCTACGCGCTCTACCAGCAGGGCAACCAGAAGCGGGCACTGGCCATGACCAAGTGGCTGGTCCGGCTGGCGCCCGGCCATCCGCGTGCCGCCGGTGGGTGCGGCGCGGTGGTGGCAAAAATGGAGCGTCAAAACAAAATGCTTTGGAAATTAGTAGGGGGGAAGTCGAGAGCGAAATTTCTCGAGACTGATGCATTGCCGAAAGGAAACCGAACTTTATCACCGAGTATAAAGGCCAAAAAGTCTGTCCCGAAACTCGAGACTGTGAAGTGGAAAATTTGAAACCAAGATTCGAGACCGACAATTGGAGTTTTTAATGAAGATTTTATCCCGGAACACGGGAATCAGACTCTTCCACTCGGGATCAATGCCTAAAATCGAAATCCCGCGAAATCCCGGCCCTGATCCCGGAAAATGCTCAATTCCCCCATAGGCAATGTCAAATGGTATGAGGACCATATGACAGCGGATGAGTTGGCCAGCCTAAACGAGTTGCCAGAAATTCAAAATGAGCGCAAACGGTTCAACGACATCCCGAGCGGGACGCATTTGAGCGGTAAGGGTTACGGTAAAATCGGATTTGAAATTTCGTTTGCTTTTTATTGAAGTTTGTGCCGTAGCGAGTTTGAAATTTCGCCCACAAATTCTTCCAAGCTCTACTGTTATCTCAAGCGGGACAAGGTGGGCGTGGATCAGCGAAAACTGCCAAAGACCCTGATCAGTTGGAATAGTCGGGATTCGAATTTAAAAAAAACGGACTGATCAGAAAATTAATCTACTCAATTGGACCAAAAAAGACTGAACATATGATCTGATAAATGATTCTGATCATTTTGACAAGGAGGAAAGGAAAGGGCAGAGAACTAACAAAAGGTTGATTGGTCGTAAAATTAACAGATGCTAATAAATTATTGATCAGAAAATATGACATTGAGAAAATGCGTCACGACAAATCGGCGATTTCGTAATTAGGGAAGGAAATAAGCATGGTCAGAAATCCCGAAGTATTTAACATGTGAACTAGCTCAAGAGAGATGAGCATCCGATAAGTGAGCGCATTAATCGACGAATTCACGTGAGTGGCACAAAATGTAATAATTAATAAATGGACAAAAAATAATTATTAATTGAATATTAAATTGAATGAATTTCAATGAAATGAAAGAAATTATTAAAGTTTTAAAAAATTAAACAATGTAAAAATTATAAATAAACACTAATTAATAGGCAATTAGGATTAACCGTAATTAATAATTAATGTATTAATTGAAGAATTAATTTAAATAAATTTCAAAGAAATGAAAGAACTCACTTTCATCACACTTAAATTTCTCGTGAATGGCGCAAAATGTAATTAATAGCAAAAAAAAAGTAATTGAATAATTAAAAATACTTATTAATTGGACCATAATCAATAGGTAATTAGGATTAATTGTTCAATCCAATAAATTTTAACTGGCCTTGATTAAATAAATTTATTTTTCTCTTAACATTTCTTTGATTAAAAACAAAATAAAAATTTTTTAATTAAATTAATTAATTAATTGCACTGTCACTTCCTAGGAGATGACCAATTTGGACATGGAGTCGGCCGAGGAACTCCAAGTGGCCAATTACGGCATTGGTGGACACTACGACCCACACTTCGACTTTGCAAGGGTCAAAAAAAACATGAAATTCTTTTTTTGTAAAATTTTTTTCCAAAATTTCAGAGCGGCGAAAAGAGTCCCTACAAAGGGAAGGGCAATCGCATTGCCACCGTGTTGTTCTATGTACGTTTTATTGTCTAATACAATGAGTACATCCCATGGTTGGACTTGGCATTTCATTTCTTGGTCTTGGGACAATTTCTCGTGTATTTTTCTTAGGATCATTTCTTGTGCAAATTACTTTTCATAAATCTCGTCTCTCGTATTCGTTTTTTTCTTTCTAGCTAATTCTCGTGGTATTTTTTCTGAGTATTTCTCGTATTCATTTATTGTGATATTTTTTCGTATAAATTTCTTTTAGTAAATCTCTTTTCTCGTATTTTTTGCGTTTTTTCAATTTCGCGCTCGATGTACGTTTGGTTCTTGCCTCTCGCATTTCTCAAGATTTTATCATTACTATGTTTCGGGATATTTCTGCCAAGATTTTTTTGTGCCAAATTTATTCCAACCCCTAGGGCATGCCAACCCTCGTTTTTCTGGCAAAAATTGCTCTGCCCTCTTTCTCACACAGATGTCACAGCCGAAGAAGGTCGGTCTGACGGTGTACACCGACTTGGAGACGGGCGTGGCGCCGACCATCCATGACACGCTGTTCTGGTACAACTTGTTGCGCGACGGCGAGGGCGACATGCGAACGCGACACGTAAAAGCACTAGGGGCGCTGATTTTTTTTGTACCACAGATTCAAAGAATTTTTCACTGTTTTCCCCCATTATTTGGCATTTTTTAGTTAATTATTTTGGCATTTTTGCCATTAAAAATCCGCGCCTTACTAATCACTGGGGCCGAGGAGTTGGATTTTCCATTTTATTTGGCCATTTTTGCGTTAAAAATTAAACAAAGATTTACAAATCCATAAAATGGGAATTTGTCAAAAAATAAAATCGCATAAAATTTTAATGGGCGACACGCGACCATTATGATCAAACGAAGGGTGGCGGGACAATTGGGCAGGACAAATGGTCGAAATTGTCTGAAATGTCCGGGACAAAAGATAGAAAAGGGTCTGAAATTTCCTGGACAAATGAAAGAAAAATGTCACAAATGTCCAGGACAAATGTGGAATAGTATCTGACCAAAAATGACCTAAAATGTCGTGGACAAATGAAACGAAAAAAGCCTTAATTGTCCTGGACAAATGAACGAAAAATGTCTGAAATGTCCCGGACCAATGGTCGAAAAAAACTACTGGAAATTGTCCTGGACTAATGTGTACGTGCCTTCCTTTGTCCTTCCTTATCATTATTAGCACAATGTTTTTTATGGACAGCATGGCGGCTCAATTAGCGAGACAAAATGCCACTTTTTGCCAAATTTGAAATTTTAATTAATAATTTAAAACATTGGCCATCTATCCATGTTTAATCCGCTCAATTCCCCCAATTTTGTGACCATTAATGATAATTCCATTTTCCGGGTGTCCTTGAACATTGTTTTACAGTAATTAATTAATTAACCATGAAAAAGTTTATTTTCTACCCGTTTTTTTGTATTTCCAAATTTATTTGTTTAAAATTTTATTTGACATAGATAATGGATATAAATGATATCGAAATTTAGCCCTTGGAAATTTCCCCGGTTTTCGAACGCGTGGCCTAATCAAGCCTAAGGCTTCGACCTCGGCCAAAGCAAGGCGAAGCCTAAGTCTTAGACTTATGTAGGCATTTTGCTGATGATATTTTATAAGTGCGACGAAAGTTTCAAATTTAATTGCCAAATAAAAACAATTTTTTTCCTTTTTTTAAAAAAAATATAAGTTTTTTTATTTGGTAATAATTTCATATCATTTAATTAATGGCAATTAAATTTTTAATTGGGAAAATTTATAATATTTAAAGTTTTTTTGTTTTTTTTTTTTTAAATTCTTTTATTTGCATCTCAGTTTCTTCAATTCTTCAAAATTCTGCTATTTCCGTTCGATTTTTTGCTGCAAAAACAGCAAAAAGTTTCGGCACTCCGCCCACACATTTCGACTTAACACGTTTTTAAATTATTTAAACGAGTTAGAAAAGTTTCAACGAAAAATACTTTTTGGATTTAAAAAATATATATTTGGCATTTTGTTTTCGATTGCTTTTTTTGTTGCAGTTTGTGCCGTGGCGAGTTCGACATTTTGCCTGCAAATGCTTCCAAACTCTACTGTTACCTCAAGCGGGACAAGGTGAGTGTTGGAAAATAATACCCTCGCCCTGCTGATCAGTTGAAATGCTCGAGAATCGAATTTTGAAAAAATTTCTGAGATTTGGACAACAATGAATTGTGTCAAAAGAGTAAAACTAATAAAAGTAGCCGAGAATATCACAGTAACTGATCAATCATGGCAAAGAAAAGTGATCAGACCGAGCTTTTATCTCATTTGGACACGCAAAAAACACCATAATCATAAAGAGATATCGAAAAAAATGCTCAGGAAAAATGTGATGAGATCAGTCGGGCGGACACTGATCAGTCCCGGGATTATGATCACACTGATCAGTCCTGGGCTTCTGATCACACTGACCATTCCCGGGATTCTGATAAATCCCTTCAAATAAAAACTGCCAAGTTTGAACATAATTATTTATTTACAGCCCTACCTAAAGTTGGCACCGCACAAAGTCGAAATTGTTCATTATGAACCGCTGGTGGTTGTTTTCCGCAATGTGATCAGTGACGCGGAAATTGCGGTTGTCAAACAATTGGCCACCCCACGGGTAAGACGGGAATCTGATCAGAATCAGACAACAAACGGACTGATCAGAAAATTCATCTAATCACTTGGGTCGAAAAACTGACTGATAAAATGATTGGACAAATAGACTGATCAGAAATTAATCCAATAAATTGAGCCAGAAAAAAGGAATGAAATTGATCAGGTTCAAACTGTTTAATCAGAAATTAATCTAATTTATTAGAAGAGTTATCTGATCAAAATCAGACAAACGCATTGATCAGAGAATTAATCTAATCAATTTTGGCAAGAAAAATGACAGAAAAACGATCAGACAAATGGACTGATCAGAAAATTAATTTTTATCAATTGGGCCAGAAAACAGACTGAAAAAATGATCCGACAAGTTATTGTGATCAATTGGACAAGGAAAGGAAAGGACAGATAACTAACAAAAGGATGATCGCTCATAAAAATAAGTTAGGCTATAAAACACTGATCAGCCAGACCAACAAACAAATGATCAGACAATGTGCCATTGAGATCGAATGATAACAAAAATATTTAATTTGGTTGATAATGAAAAAAGTTGTTAGCAACAGCGCCGAAAAGGCCGGCGCCGAAGTGGGCGGTTCCCAGAGCAGAAGCTTAATCCGAGGAACGTGGATGAAAGACGCAGTTAATTAAAAATATTTTAAATCATTTAAAATTTTGAACTTTGCACTTGGCCAAGTGTGTCGTTTTCTAATCGCTGACCCATCGCCGCAAGACGAAGCGGACAATGTACAACAACAGATGTACGAGGAACAGAAGAAGCATGGCGATTTACTACTTTTTCGTTTTGTGGTTAAGTACTTGAATTTGCATTTCAAAGTAAGGGCTAATCAATTAATTAATTGACCGTTAATTAGTTAAGAATTAATTAATTGACCGTTAATTAGTTAAGAATTAATTAATTGACGCGTTAGTTAGTTAATTAATAAATTGACCCTGAAAATTATAATCGATCCCGTTAATTAATTACCCAGTTAATTCATTATGCCGTTCGTATAGAAGCTTTATGTGACAACAACTACACAAATTAATTATTTAAGAAACTTTAAATAGTTAAGTTTTTGTCGTTAATTCATTAATTAGTTATTATTAATAAATTTACTCTGTTCATTAATTATTTATTAATCCATTAATTAATTAATTAATTAATTGTCAGTCGTTTGGTGGTTTTGTGTGGCAACAACGGCACTGTGCCAGTGCCGAATGGATGCTGAAGATGGACGACGACACGGTGGTCCTTCTACCCCGGATGGCCCATTGGATTGAAACCAAATTCCGGCACATTGCCAGAAAACATCCGCTGCTATTTGTTGGCGTGGGGGTCCTCGTCATCCTTTACGGGACCCAAATAACAAGTACAAGAAATGGTCAGTAAACGGAGTGACTTTAGGCTGTACGTTACTTTTTGTCGCGGCGAGATTGTGTCACTGTGTTTTTTGTGCAAATAAAGGAAATACCAAACTCCAACAAAAAAATAATAATAAATTAAAATAAATTATAATTTTTCCCAAGTTAAAATTTAATTGCAAATTAAATTAAATTATATGAACTATTATCAAATAAACAATTATATTTGGTAACCTTTCTTAAAGCTCTAAGCCTTAGGCTTGGTTAAACCTGGGTCTAATTTTTCGACTCGGCCAATCTCCCGCAGTAGTAAGGGCTGAGCCCCGGTCCGGGTCCAGAGCCTGTGGGTAAGGGAATTGGGTGAAACCTAAACCTATTGGGCGGTTGGGGAGGAGAAGCCAAAGCCTATTGGAGGGGTGTCAGCTGCTGGCAGGGTGCCAAGAGATGGCGGCGGCATAACCCAAACCTATTGAATGGACGAAAAAAAAAATAAAATAAAAAAAAATAATTAAATAAAATAAATATAAATAAAAATTAATTAATAAAAATTAAAATAATTAAATTAAAAAAACAAAAAATAATCAAAATAAAAAATTTAAATTGAAGTCTCTCTCTCTCTCTCAATTTCTCTCCTGCTTCCCTCTCATAGGTTTGCTTAAGCTTGGCAGTAAATTCAAATTCAAATTTAACGCGAAATGAACAACTGACTCTCTAGCTTCTCGTTCCAAGCTCCGCCCATCCCTATGACGCCTATAAATTGGCCACCATTCCAAGCCAAATCCTCACTTCCGCATTAAATAATAACAATTAAAAAAAATATAATAATAATAATAATAAAATAATAATAAATAAAATTAATAAAAATTTTAAATTAAAATTGCTAAAATAATTATAAAATTAATATATTAAAAATAATAATAAATAAATTTTAGAATAAAAAATTAATGAATAATAATAAATTAAATTAATAAAAATTTTAAATTATAATTGCTAAAATAAACTATAAAAAAATATAAAAAATAATAAAAATAGTAATAAATAAATTTTAAAATAAAAAATTAATAAATAATAATAAATTAAATAATATAAAATTTAAATTAAAATTGCTAAAACAATAATAATTAAATTTTTTTTTTTAATTTGCAAATAATAAAAAATAATAAAACTAATTTGTATTTTTAAAAAATATTTTGAATCATAAAGAAAATAATATTTAATAAAAATAAAATTAATTAAATAAAATATCTAAATTTTAAAAAAATATATAAAAAAATTGATAAAAAATAAAAAATAATAAATAAAATGATATTGAATATTAATAAATGAAAATAAATTAACTAAAAAATAAATAAATAAAAAAATACGCTTTATTAAAAATAAAATTAATTAAATAAAATAGCTAAATTTAAAAAATATATAAAAAATTGATAAAAAATAATAAATAAAATGAAATTGTATAATAATAAATGAAAATAAATTAACTAAAAATAAATAAATATATAAAAAATTATATTTCTTATCTATCTATCTATCTCTCTACCCATTAATTTTCATTCTATCACTTTTTTAAATTAATTTAAATTTTGACGCAAAAAATTTAAATTAATTTTGACACGAAATATTGAAACGAAAACTTCAAATACGGTATACATATTTTATATAAATAGTAAAAAATTTTTCCTGATATTTCATTTTAAAAATGTCCATCCCTACATCTCCAATAATAAAAAACTGTGTTGCCGTTATTGACCTTAAAACCCGACTGGACCTGCAAAAAATTTATATTGTGGCTCCTTCGACCAAATACACTCCTCAGCGAATGAATGCCGTAATCATGAAGGTGTATAGTCCGAACGCAACAGCAGTCATATTTTCAACGGGGAAATTTGTTTGCACGGGTGCAAGTAGCGAGAGCGAATGCAAATCAGCTGCGAAGGAAGTGACTGAACGAATACAACAATGTGGCTACTACGATGCCCAAATCAGAGAGTTTGCCGTACAGAATCTGGTAGCAACAACGGATGTGCGCTTCCATATAAAGCTTGGACCACTCTCTGACGATCTTGGAGCAAAACAATGCTCTTTTGCACCCGAACTTTTTCCTGGTCTCGTCTTCAGAAATGCTGATCCTAAAGTGTCAATTATCGTATTCTCAAGCGGAAAGATTAACCTGACCGGCGCCAAATCAAAATATGATATCGATTTTGCATTCAACAATTTTTATTCAATTTTGTGTAACTATAAGCATTGATTTTCACCAATAAGGATAATATTCATAGCAATTTTCTTCGTTTACTTCGATAAATTTTTCATTAGAACTGATGTTCTTATTATTGCTGGGAAAGTTTTTTCCTAAAAAAATATCGCTTTTATCGGCTTCTTTCACTTTAACAAGTTCATCGAGGAATTTTTCTACTTTTTGAATCTCATCTGGATAACACAAGGGTTGTTTGCGTAGCGCAGGCAAATGCGATGTCGTACATAAAAGTGCTGATCAACAGTAACATTTTTGAACCCGTTGTATGCCATCTTCCTTCGGGCGCTTTCCTTCGTGATTCCGCCAAAAATAAATTCCTTCTGCTCCCCCAAATGATTTTTGTAGGTAGTTTGAAATTGTTTTCCATCGAGGAATTTTTCTACTTTTGAATCTCATCTGGATGATTTAGACGGTCGCATAAATTTCTTGCAGTGCAGCTAAGAAGAGAAGCTATTATTGTATCTAAGCGATCCATTTTTACAAAAAAATAATGATTAAATACACATTCTTTAAATACTTTTATTTCAACATTCGTTTAACAAACATAACTACAAACAAATCAGAATCATCCATATTTACCAATTTAAGAGACAAATTTTCAAAAGTTTTTTTATAATTTTCTCCTCCACAACACATGCGATAAATAAAATAAATACAATAATACCCGCAATTTTCGCTAAAAATCGTTTGAAAAGTAGGTTTATTTAAAATTATTTGCTTAAATTTTCTCAAAAACATATTAATACATTTATTCGGGTTTCGGCCTAAGCTATCAAAATAATATACTGTTTCGTCATCTTCAATAAAAATCGCGATCCAATGTGAGCCCTCCCTATTTGACGGATCGTTGTTCGCTACCAGAGCTGACGGAAATTTGTTGTTTTTGTATGGGATTTTGTCGCAAGGAAAACATCCCAAATATTCTCTTTTCGTCTTGGTATTCTGTGACAAAATCTGATCTAGTTTCTATTTTCTTCTCTATGTAAACGGAATAGTTTGTGTATTATTCGTATTGAGGAATTGAAAGATAAAAAATTACAGTTATTAGTGCTACTAACCAAAACCGAGACACTAAAATACAGTATAGCCATTCGGCCAAAGTTTTGTTTTCAACGGCTTTACAAGTCTCAAAATGACTATCCATCTTTTAAACTAATAATTCGTTTTTGAATTAAGTATGACTTCTTGAAGGAAGCAATTTTATAATAAATGTCTGTCATTTCTCAATCATTTTATCGTTCCGGCACAAGTATTAGTCCGTTAAGACGAAAGTTAGTTTTTATTAAAAGTAATGAATAAAAACAAATAAAACATTTTAGTAATAGAATAAATTAAAACAAATCATTTAGAATAACATTAAACGGTAGTACCTGTCATAAGGTATGATTTTTGTCCAAAATTAAGATAGAGTATACATTTCACTTTCATTTGGTCCATTATCAGTGACCACATTGGGTAAAAGATCTCCGGAATCAATTGAATTCAATTGATTGAGGTCGGTGAGAATTGTCGCGACAAGTGACGACGCAACTTATCCAAATTACAACGACCGCCGGCAAAGCCCAAAGCGTGAATGTTTGTCGTAAAAATGGGCCAAATTCACGGGTAAACGCTTCAAAAATTATTATTTTTTTTGGGCAGCGGACGGTCCGGCAACGGAAAATCCATCAATTTTCCATCAATCCATACTGACACTTTCGGTTTTGCTTCTTCGCCCTTGCGAATTTTTATTTTTCTGAAAAGTGTCAATTCCATCGTTTTTCCATCAAAATGCTTGTCCACCAAAGCATCGAAACGGAAAGGAAGCAATGCCAAATTGAGGCCGAGTTGGGGACGTTCAAAAGATGGGAGAATGACAATCCACACGTCATTATTGCAAATCCAACTGAAACCAGAAAAAAATGGGTAAACGAAAAGTTATTTTTAAAATTTTCATTACCTTATCATTTCAATGATAAATGTTGTTTAAAAATTTAATAAAATGAATTTTCCGAGTTGATTCGCTTGCTCGAAAGAAGGGTGGGGTGGGAAAAAAATGGGTGGGCGAAAGCAGATAGTTTCACCTCCATCCACATCGTTCCCCCTTCCCCACTCTCCGGAAACCTTTTCCGGAGAGGGGGGGGGGGGGGCGGGGAGAAGCTCAACAATGAGAAATTCATTCCAATGTATTTTAGCCGAGGGGTCGGGGATACTGATGAGAATAATGCAAACTAGGAGGACGTTTAAACGAATGAATAAAATGATGCCTTAAATTTCCATAGAAATACCAATTTGTTAAAAACTGAGAAACAAATTCAGGCCCAACAGGTATAAAAAGTTGGGCCATGTTTTGAATGTCAAAAAATAACTGCGAAAAACAAAATATTTACACAAAACCAATTTGCTACGCTTTTTAGGCAAAAACATCAAATTCGGTGGCAACATTTGATATTTTGATCAATGTAGCGAAAACAGCGGAGTGAAAAATCTTAGAATAAAATAAAATATATATAATCATTAGATTAACTAATCGTGGATAGTACTGTAAATTTTACCGATGTTTTCGGTTTGGAATTTATTCTAGGATTTTTTATGGGCCCGGATTTATATGGACAAAAAATCCAAAAAATGGATTTTAATATGGACGAGACATGGACAAAAAGCTGAAATATGGACAAAAAGTATATATTAAAATTTTGACAAAAAATTTCTAAAAATTGCTTGAATTTTTGAAAAAATTAGTACAGCCGTAAAATTTTTTGTCATTATGGAAATGATTATTTTGAATTATCGAATAGTAAAGATTATATTTGAAAACGTATTTTCCATAAATTTACATCCTTAAGCAAATTTTTCGAATAAATTTTTTTAAAGAGGGTCTTAGGGTCTCTGTGCTTGATCTTTTCTTGTACGGGCTCTTATTATTGGGGTGGTGAATAAGTCTTTGCATAAAGGAAATTTAATTGTGTGAACTCAAAGTGAAAACCCTAATCAATTGGTCAAAATTTGAGGCTAATATATGAGAAAAAACTGGCAAAATTTCATTAAAATTGCTTGATTATTGAATTTATTATGATTTTAAAATAAAATTGTTAGGAATTATGCAAAAACCTATTAACCATCCCAATATTAATCACATTTTCATATTTGTCAGCACAACTTCCAAGTGCCATTAATTTGTATTTAAATTCTTTCCTTACCTCCATATTGAGCAACAGAGCCTAGAGCCTTTTCAAGAGCCACGAAACATTGGTAATTTTTCAATGGGAAAGTTGGCACATTCATTAACTAGGTCAGTGATGTTATAATTGTCGGCTATAATTAAAAACCAATTTATTTAAAATCCAATTGATACATTTTACCAGCCATTAAGACGTACAACCAATTTTTGGCACCCAATCCGTTTAAATGTTTAGTGTAAATAAATGTTAACACCGTTTTGAACGGCCCATTTCAATGTTGAGGATTTCAATTTGATCATCATGGTTACGGAACATTGCTTTAAAAACATTGGAAGCACTGGAGAGAATTGCAATATGAGCTGGAACAATATTAAAAAATTCTAAAAAAATTATTATAACTTTACTATAAAAAAATAATTATAATTAGAAAATGTTTTAGAATTCGGGTGAGAATCGAACCTGCTACAAAACCCCAATCCGTGCGCATTCAATCATTGAGCTAACGGAGGCATATTGATTATATAAAAAACTTTCATATTTACATGAATTTGTTTATAGATTTTGAAGAAAAATTTGCAAATTTTCCAAAATTTATAAAAGATCTAAAAGTGTAGCCCTTGGCTTATCCTTGGCTTAAGATATGTTTTTTTTGACTCGCCTCCATTTGTCGTCTTTCCCAAACAAAAATTGAACTTCCGTATATTCTTCTTTCTTCAACACTTACTCCATTTGGTCTGCCAATGAATTTTGACAATTTACCTTTGCTGGTTCCTTAAAATTCGAAATTTATTGAAGAGGAGGATAAACATAACCATTTCATGGATTGGGTAAGGGGGGCATAGCCAGTGGAATTTTGTATTTTAGGAAATTATTTAGGAACGCCATTTACGGTATTGAGTGATAATTAAAATAGAAAAAGTTCTACAAATTTACAGATTCACCTGCTTTATCTTTTGGCGATAATGCTTTTGCATGCAAATTGGCAAAGACGCAAAATATAACAAAATAATGAAATAAATATTTTCATTATGTCACCTTAAAACATAAATTAAATGTTCAGTTGGTCTTTTATGCAGAAAATCAAGTTATTTATATGCACAGTTTGTAAATAGATTTCTATGAACATAATAGAAAAAATTTAAATATAATTTTAAGAATAAATATGTATCATATCAGTTAAGATAGCTACAATTCAACTATATTAAAAAGAAATGAGTACAATTTTATGCAGAAAAATGATTATTATAATATTTATAGATTACTACTAATTCCAAGGAAAGAATAAAAGAAATTAAGTACAAAAGTATGAAAAAAAATGATAATTCACGCCAGAAATCCAATGACATAATAAGAAAATGAGTACAAAAATATGAAAAGGAATATTTTTAATGTGAATAAAATTTAAAATATATAAGAAATAGTGTGATAAATGCGGTCACTCTCTCCTTGTGCCACGATGGCAAGTGAAAGAGATTAAGAGTGATTCTCCTCCTAAGATAAAGAGAGAAGAGAGCAAGGGAGAGGATGCCTGCGTAGCTCAGTTGTTTAGAGCACAGCACGGAGAGCTGGGGTCGTGGGTTCGAGTCCCACCGTGGGTTGATCTTTTGCTCTTCCGCATCAAAGAACCAAAGAACATCACTATAGAGGACTAATTATAAAAATAATTGGAAAATATTAATCATAGCTCCCAGACTGAAAATTGCTCAAATCACTTTTATAGGGTTTCTTATGCGCTGAAAACGATTAAGCAATCAAAATGGCGCCCTTCAACTTTAAACCGGTTTTTGAACCGGTTCAAAATTCAAAAAAGTGAACAAAATGTCCGGTATATCTCACTAATTTATAAAAATTGATTCTTAAATTATTGGCCAAAACACCGCACACTCGACTACGGCGGCCAGTAGGTGGGGCGAGACTACGGGCTACGGAAGAAGTCCGCGCGTGATCCGCAGGCGGTTGACTGATTGGCGGGGGCCCTTCTGGCCCCCGCAGTCAACCGCCTGTGGCGCTCGTCAGACTGCTTCCTCCGCCCTCCGTCTCGCCCCACTACTTGCTCCGTCTTCGCATGCTCGCTAAGGCGGGCGCTGCGCGCCCTCAAAAAGGAGTATTCCTGAATTTTACCAATTCAAAAAATGAACAAAATGACTTTATTCTTGGATTTTTAAATGTAACTCGTCATGAGCTCTCGAATGATACCAAATTTGTATGGGTTTGATCCTTTAAACAGTTTAGGAGAGCCCCATTTTGTTCATTTTTTGAATTTTGAACCGGTTCAAAAACCGGTTTAAAGTTGAAGCGCGCCAAAATTTTTGATTGCTTAATCGTTTTTAGCGCATAAGGAAACCTATAAAGGTGGTTTTGAGCAATTCTGAGTCTGGGTGCTATGATTAATATTTACCAAATAATTAATTGTCTTTTTATGCTTAAAAACTGCTTAATTTTCTTTCATTATGAACTTGAAATTGTAGAAATAATTATATGATCATTTAACTAATTCAGCAATTTTTATTACAAAAGGAAAACAAAAATCATAAGCCATATTTATAGATACAAATTTTAGTTTAAAAAAAACTTATTGGATTACTTAGAACGGTGCAAATCGATTTTGCGTAATGTCTATTCTTACTGGGCGGCGCAAGTGTCGAGGTGCAAAAGCCGGTATACCTTTTCTCATTTGTCAGCACAGTTGAGCGGGCCCATAATGCAGCGTAAATATTTTTGTTTGTCTGCCTTTTTCAATATCTCTGTCTTATGACTGCTGTGAATTGTAATAATTTCTCTAGCCGTTTCTGCATCTCTAACTAATATTAAATAATTCACCAGTCTCGTGTTGCTGGGGAGAGAAGAGACTGCACATCAATTCACTCTCCGCCGATCACTACCACAAAGCAAATTTCATCGATTTTTCTTTTATTTGTGTTTATTTCTTTATTTTAAATCTTTTTTTAAATGCCGAAACGAAGAAGAGATGCTTTTATGGGAGAAGACAATGGCCAAACTGAGGGAAGCAGTGGGGGGCCTTCAATTGCTGATCATCAGCAGCAGAAGGTGAATTTTGATGGGAATTGATATGAACATTAAGGCTTCCATTATATGGAAATCCGGGCAATGTAAAATTTTGTGGTTTTCTCGAAAAAATAAATTTAATAAGCAAATTTTCTAGGCTAAAGAATAAGCTGAACAGGAATCAGTGCTAAGGTTTTCAAATCATTTATCTATGATTTTTCATCAATTACATGATTTCTCCCATTGAAAAAAATTAAAGGGACGCAAAAAACTCATACACAGATTTGTAGAGCTTAAAAAGAGCTTTCGAATGAGTTATATCTATAGAAATCATTATTTTTACGATTTTTTTAAATTTAATTAATAATCCTTTAATGTTCGAGTCCGCTTGGCTTTGGTTTATTTTTTATGATAATTGATGAAAACTCACCGACAAAATGAAGGTCTTGCAAAACCAGGGCTCAAATTCGTGATCAGCGCAATTTTTTACTTAACTAAAAATTAGTAGACAGCTTTATTACTTATTTTTCTTGAACTAAGTCATTTTTGATAGTTTTAGATTACATTAACCGAATCTGAAGAAATTTGGAGAAAATACCCTCAATTAGGCAAAATTGATGTCCATATTTTCGCGATTAAACGCACGTCGCAAATAAAGCAGTTTGGAAAGTAAAAAAACGGTGTTACAAACACTGGAGGACTTCTTAATTTTAATGTCCGAACCCACCCCCTGCTGGAGTTCGTTCGTATCTGGTCGGGTTGATCCCCTCGACTATTTAACCTATTAATATGCTTTTGATTGATTTTTTTTTCTTTTAATTATAGAAATTTCAAGAAAAATATGCAAAGATGGAAATGGAACTGAACGTCACCAAATTGGAGCTCGAAAATGTGGGTTTTATTAGAGACCGAAATTTTTCGAATGTATGGATAAGGGTAAGAGTTGCATCTGAGCTTCATTCGGGATAAGTACTTAGGGAATAAAAAAACTCATTGTTTGTGAAACGCCCCCATAATTACTTAGAGTGTTAAAACTTTTAATCAGTAAAATAGATTACAGTTGAAATAACCAGTAACACGTTCAATAATTGTATGCATAAGGGTAAGAGCTACGGGCTGAGCAACTACGGAGTACGGACTTACGGGCAAAATAGCCGTAAAACGCGTAATGCATAAAAAACCGTATATGGGTCAGGTCCATCCATATTCGATCAACTTATAAAATTCAATGAAACTTTAATTTCAGAGGGCACTTAAAGCCGAATTGAAGCAAAGAGAAGTGATGGATGAACTCAATGCTCTGAAGAAGAAAGGTTGCCAAAATGGAAGAGCAAAAAGAGGGTGAGAAGAAGAAATATGGTAATGGAAATTAAAAGAATTATGGCAATTTAAAATTATAATGTATGTAATAATATGTATTAAAAATAGGGGAGGGGGAGATACTAGAGGGTTCTGTGACTCACGGTTGCCATGAATTTCATGGTTTTCTCGGTAACGAATTACGGGGCCAATTCACAGTTTTTCCGTGAATAACTTACACTGATAAAATTGAAAATTGCATATTAAAACAGGGTTTCTATCGAAAATTTTTCAAAATCAGAACACCATACCCAAAAAATCAGATTTGGGGGTCAAAAATCAGGACATTTGGCAAAATTGCTTCAAATCGGTTATTTTTAAAATTTATTCGATCAGAAATGTATCAAATATCATATTTTCGTCTCCCATTATCGATTTTAACAATTTTGGGGAGGAAATAAGGCAAATCGTAAATTTCAGTGCATTAAACTTTTGGTGAACGGGCGAGGGAAGGGGGTCCGGCGGTGCCGATAGGCGCCGCCGGAAAATTTTTTTGTGATTTCGTTCTGATTTGTTAACAGATTTTCACCAAAAAAGGCCAATTTTTGCAATTAAAGGCCAAGCGACGACTTTTCCTTGCGTTTAAAAACGCTTTTTTTTGCCGTAAATTTTTTCAAAATTTTGGGGTATGGACAGGGAGGGGCGGGCGTCCGGCGGTGCCGATAGGCGCCGCCGTGAAATTTTTAGTGCAATTTTAACAGAATTTTGTCAAAAAATGACCAAATTTTGCCAAAAATCTTAGATTTTTTTTTGATAAATTAATGACTTTATGCCACAAAATTTCAAAAGTATGCGTTTATTTAAGAAATCAGGACAAAATTTGGTCGCTACCTCCAAATCAGGACAAATCTGACAAATCAGGACATTTCATTTTATCAGATTTGGACCCTCCAAATCAGGACAAATCTGATAAATCAGGACAGATAGAAACCCTGTATTAAAAAGCAAAAAGTTCGCAAAACCGAGAACAAAAAAAAGCTAAAATTCGATCATTACTTTTAGTAAGTTCTTTTAAAAAAATTTAACAATGGTCAGATGGAATTCATTTTCTCAGATAAAACCACCTTACAAATTAGGGTTTCAAGGTCTGAATTATTACTGGTTTTCAATTTAATTTCAGACAAATTAAAACGAAAATAAAATCAACTCTTAAATATAATTATCATTAAATTTCGAAATTGAATTGATTATGTAATTGTCAAAAATTTTGAAAAAAAAAACCAGTGAATTGGAAAAGAAGCAAAAGCAACAGCACGAAAAAACGACAAAAAGAATAAAATTCCAGTTTTTTTTAAATTTGTATTTAATATTTAATTTATTTTTTCATTTTTAAAATATAAAAATCAATTTAGCTACTTTGGACCAATTCTCAAAAATGCAAAATGATCAAAAGATTTTATTGGAAAAAGTCAATGAATTGAAGAAAGAACAAAACGAGAGAAAGGTGAATTAAGGAGTAAAAAATATTTTTTTATTTATGTATATAAATAATTTTATTTAAAATAATTTTATATGAATTATTTTAAGGCACTTTTAAATTTCCGACAAAATTATTGGGATGCCAATGTTTGTCATGAGAAACTCGAAATCATTGGCAATAAAAGTCTGACTGTCCATCATAAGGGAACTAATTCTGGTATTTTTTAAATTTTTTATAAATCTTTTTTTTTTCTTAAGGTTATTTTTATTCCGTCTTTGCTAAATATCCGATTTTGCCGAACAAGGATTCGTCCGACATTTTTTACTACGAAATTTTAGTCAAAAAAATTAGGTAAAAAATTAGCATATTCAATCCCTTAGAACTATTAATTTTTCAGTTGGTTCATTAGCATCGGATTTGCAGTCAAACAGCAGAACAAATTGGATGGAACAATTCGAATCCGAAAGGGCACTTTTGCAATTGACAGTGATGGAGAGTTTTTGATTAACGGAATAAGAAAAGGAAAGAACGCCCAATATTCCTACGGTGTTGACGATACCGTAGGAATTGGTGTCCATTTATTCACTCGACAGTTCTTTTTCACGAGGAATGGACAACATTTGGGTTGGCAAATTAATATAAAATTAAGCAAATCTTAAATTATCAGCTGATTGATTTTATGTTTAAATTGTCGAAAATCACTTAACAATTGTGTTTTATCTAATCTTTTTCATTTATTATTTTCACAGATTTCTCTGATTTTCTGGTTGCTCCATCTTTTGCTGATGATTCACTTAATCCCTTCGTTTCTTTGGGTCACTCTGATGACAAAATTAAGGCGAACTTTGGGCCCATTTTCAAATTCGATTTGGCAACTCTCTGAGGAAGATGAAATTTTCACTTATACACTGTGTAACATTAGAATAGGGACACCCTATTTTTTGGGAGTTTGACCACTTCCCATAAACCGATCGATTTGAAATTTTAACTGCGCGTAATTATTCATTCGAAAATGTTCCCAGAAAATTTGTCAATGAAAATAACAAAATTTCCGATTTCGAAAGAATTTTTTTAAGAAAAATTGGGTGTATTAGGTATCGTCGTGTGAAAAAGTGCAAATTTTGGGCCAATTTATTAAAAAATTATTCTTTTCTACTTATTCGACATGAAGCGAACCAACGCAGCAAACATCACTCCGCCTCCCGCCAAACGTTCAATGGCACCCGAACTGGACCTGGACCCAATCACTGCCGCACTCGCAGAGCAAGAACGCCAACGCACATTGGTGTTCATTGGCCTCCCGGAAAGCAATGCCGCTTGCCCATCGGAGCGTGTTCATGAAGACAGGGAAGCCACCACCAAAATCTTGGACCACCTTGAAGTTGAGGCCGAACCAACCGCCGTCTTTCGACTCGGCCGGTACGACCCGCAGCGAACAACACCACGCCCACTCAAGGTCGTCATGCCAACACCGACACACCAACACGTGGCACTCGGAGGATGGAAGCATGAGCGTGCTCGACTCCGTTCCCAACAGAACATGGCCCGTCTGTTCATCCGCCCGGCGCTGACCAAAGAACAGCTCAAGAAGGAGTACGAAGAACGCGTCCGAAAACGTCAACAAATCCCAGCTCCCGTGGCGCCAGCAGTGCAGCTCCCACAGGCAAATGCCGCAACTCCCGCTAATGAAGTTGAACCAGAACAGAATAAGGCCATTCAAGACAATTCCAAATCCCAGGCTGTTCTTGAAAAATTAATTGTCCTCAACTATGAAGGATTGAAATTACTCCCACCAACCGATAAAAATCTCCGTGAAATACAATCCCTCAAAAAACAATATCCCCATCTTTTCAATAAATAGTTCTCCAAGACCTCCAACAATTTCCTCAAATACCAAAACTTTTTTACCAATATTCTCCCCAAAAATCTTTCTCCAACTCCCACTAAAATCAAATTTTTATTTGCTGGAGGTCTGACTTCGCCGCTTCTTCAACTCAAATTCAATTGTCTCTATACAACAACCCATCTTATCTCATTTCTTATTCCAAATGTCATTTGATTCATCACTATTACTTATTTGACCTGATTTCCACCAAAAGTGTAAGTGGCACATGCCCTTCTTTGGTTATTTTTATTTTTGAATAAATAAATAAATAAAAGATTACCAAAAAATATATTAATTTTAATAAATGATCGTATCTGAAAAATAATTAATTTATAAAATCTAAAATTAATTTTTAAATAACCAAAAGGTGTCCATTCTTGGTGAAAATTATCTGTGGAGTGGTCAAATTAACAGGCAGCCGAGGGCATCACCAACACCAGGGATGGCACGGAATTGCGATTTCCGACATTTTTGGGGTCTAAATTCCAATTTCCGATTAAAGAAAAAATTTTCGTCGTCGGAATTCCGATTTCCGAAATTTTTGATAAAAGGTCGGGAATTTTCAGAAATTTTTTTTTCAAATTTATTTCAAAAAATTAGTACTTTTTGTACAATTTCTGTTCATAAATCACTCTGAAGTTTTCAAAAAATTTTGCGAAGGCGCCGATCGGCACCGCCGTGCTCTAAAATTAATTTTCTTGAAAAATTTGCTCAAAATCGGTAAATTTGGTCATTTTTGGACAAAAATCTCTTAACAAATTAATATTTTTTCCCGGCGGCGCCTAGCGGCACCGCCGGACGCCCTGCGCCTTGTTCCCCAAAAATTTTTTGAACAAAACGCGCTGCAAAAAAGCAATGTAAATTTGAAAATGCAAATTTTCCGGCATATTTTTACTTTTTTTTTTGTATTTGGTTCCCACTTTTATTCGTTATTTCAATTTCGAAAAATGCACTCATTATTTCATTGTCATTCTGCAGATTTATGGCCCCGTACCACAATTTGATCTGACCTGACCAATCAATTGACTGGTGAATGGTTGCTGTTGAAAAAAGCGATTGACAAAAACGACCATTTTTGTTGGTCCGCCGTCCAATCATTGGCCAATATGCACACAAATGGGCCGAGTGGGAAAATGTGGCCATGAAATGTGCAATTTACCACCAATGGAACAAAATTGACATTGCTATATTAAGCTTTTATTTTTCATAATTAATTCTTAAATAATTTTCACAATTTTTCGGTTGATAAATTTAAAATGCTATTCAAACAACACTTTAAAAAGCATTTTCTTCAACAAAATAATTGTTTGTGACATAATTATTTCGTCAGCAATTTTTCTGAGAATTTCCGGCTTCAAAGTAATGTCCTTTCAGGCTTTTCACAAAAATTCTTAATAAAAATGAAATTAAATCAAAAATATTAATAATAAATAGGGCTGGCAAAAATATGTATATGTAAAAAAAAAAAAATTTAATGGTCATTTTTTGGAAAAAAATTCTTAGTAAAGGGTGAAATAGGCACAAAATGCCATAAAAATGACCTAAATAAGCTTAGAATCATATTTTTGTATGTTCAAATATTAATTTTTGGTATCTCATTTTTTTGAAAAAAAAAAATCGGTTTTTAGGGGTATATTCAAAAAATTTTATTTTTTTCACAAGAAATTTTTATAAAATTTCAAAATTTCTCAAAAAATTTAGAAAAAATGCTAAAAAGTCCAAAATATGTACCAAATATGTATAAAAAGCCCGAAATATGTAAATATATATAAAAATCTCGAAATATGTAAAAATATGTAAATAAAAGTACCGATTTTTGTTCGCAAACAAAAAAGAAAGTGTTTTTCCTGCTATTTAAAGCATGGAGAATCCAGGAAAAAATATGTATTTACATAAAATTGCCAGCCCTAATAATAAAGTATAAAATATCCAAAAATAGGAATTATATCTGTTAATCCTTATCGTAAAAAATCACCGAATTTGCATTTGGGAAATAAAATACATCACCTCCAAATAAATGAATGAACATTTGGTTTTCAAAATTATTCCTTATTCGATCGAAATCCAATACAAATTTAACAATTCCGTTAGAATTTTTTCATAAAAAAGCGAAACAATATATTTCCTTGCAATCCGCTTAATGTTTTTAAATTTGGTCCAAAAGGCACAAAATTGAGAATTTCAAAATTGGTAATTTTTGTTGTAAAACTTTTTAAGAAACCGGTTAAAATTTCAAAAAATTTCCCCGGCGGCGCCTCCGGCAGCGCCGTTTGGGCTTCAAGCTTCGGATTTCGCCTTCGAATAAAAATTGGGCTTCGCCTCCAGCTTCGGCTTCGAGTGAAAAGTTAAAAATTTAGTAGGGCAATAACCGGAAAAGCAATAAACAGAATTAATTTTTTAAATAGTTTGGCAATTATGTTGTCGATCTCACTTGACTTTGACCTCATTTTATTCACATATTTTGATTTTTATTCCTGATCATCCATATATTTATACTTACTCTATGACACATTTGTCTGAACAGTCGTCAGAATAAGTGCTTTTTGCCCTTCTGAAAACTTTTTATTCACGAATAAATAAAATGTTATGAATTTATATGGGTGACCTTTTTTTCCTACTATTTGGCGGAACACTAATTTTTTTGGTGGCATTCCATGGGCTATTCATAGCAAAGCCAAAAAATGGCATAAACCATTCCAAAGAACGGAGAATTCAACATCATTTTGTTGATACTATTGAAGCTTTCTATATTGATAATGAAAGCAAATACTGAGGCTAAACCAAAAAAGGACGTTTAAAAATTTTTGTGGAATTTAAATTTCGTTTAGGACATAGATAAAAACGGAAATAATTCACCGGGAAATCAATAGGAAATTTATGAATTTATTATGCTTAAACGCAGAAAAATTGTTTAAAAAAGATTATTTTCCCAAAAACCGTCAAATTTAATTCAAATTATTCTATTTACAAAATTAAGGTAAACGGACCATTTTTTTATTTTGATTTAAATTGTTTAATAAATAAAAAAAACGAATATTTAAAACTAAAAGACTTAATAAAAAATTATTATAAATTTTAAGCAACAAAATTCAAAAGAATAAATAATAACTCGCAACAATCTGATGAAAGTTAGGCAGATCCATAAAATCTGAATAAATCCTCAGTATTTGCTTTCATATGCAATATAGAAAGCGACAAATGCTTAAATGTTTAAAAAAGTAATATAAAATTTTACCAGGTAATCAATAAAGAATTCATAAAACTTTTTAAATTTTTTTAGAAAAGAATAGATAAATAATAGATTTTTACGTTTTTGACTCTACATTTTGATCAGTGCCTAAAACGGGATCATGAGTTTTTATGTTAATGCATTTTATTACTTGTGTCGTTGTAGGATTCATGAAGATCAAAGTCGTCGTCATCATTGTTTAAAGAAGACATTTGAATTTAAAAAAAAAATTTAATTAAATTGTTAAATATTTAATTAAATTTAAAATTTTAATCCGTCTCCAAAGTAATGGAAAGTCCCATATTTAAATTTTTAATGTAGAAAAGAAGAAAATAAATACTTATTGTTAAAAGAATAAAATGAAACATATGTATTACCGTATTTGCTCTTTTTATATGCCAGTCTCCATTAATCTGCCTAGAATTTTAATAATTTATTTGGCCGGCTTCTTCGTGATCGTTTCGTCCATCTTTAACCGTTTCAGTTGCCCTAAACTCGCGCAAAAAAGCCCAGAAGGCCTTTTATGTGCCTCAAAACATAAAAAATTACAAAAAAATTTTTTATCACGTTAAAAATTTCGACATTTTGACCGACTTGTCGACACTTTGTCCCACCACTCCCAAACATTGTTAGACCTGTCAAAACATTGTTTAACCCATTTAAAAACAACTAATTCAAGCTCTCCGCATTTTCAGAAGTTCTTTAACAAAAATGCAATAAAAAAAAATTTGTCGCGATGACATTTTTTGGCGACATGTTCAACAAAATTTCAAAAATTTTCCACTAAACCGAAAAATGATCTCCCAGTCTCTATTAGTCTGTCAGTCTCCAATTATTTACCCCCTTCTGAGAAGGTTTAAAAATAATATACCATGGCATATAAAAAGAGCAAATACGGTATATTTTATTCATTTTATTTGGGTCATTTTTGCTCTTTTTTACCCTTTTGACCCAATCGCAAGAGACTCTTTTTTTCTCAGATGAACTGTGGAACTGTGCCTTTTATTCATTAGATAAAGCGTCCGGAAAATGAGCTGTTGCTTATTACGTGCCAAATTTTTAACTTTTTTGTATCTCAGCTAAATTTTTTGGAAACTTTGCAGATTAATAGGAACTATCAAGCCATTTAAAATCATATCAAAATTATTTAATTTGATGAGAAATAAAAATAATATAGCGTTCTGCGCCAAAGTGGTCGGTTCCCGTACTAGGCTGTTTTTTGCACAGTGGAGCTGTTTGGTCCATAGTGCAACGTTATTAAGTTGTTGTCTGACTTTCTCACAATCTCTGTGCTGCTGGTGGCGAAAGAAGACACGGCAAACACAAATTCACTATTCTCCGATCTTTCACATATTTATTCATTTTATTTTGTTGTTTTCTTTTATTCAGACACAATCGATTTTAAAAATGTTGAAACGACGAAGAAATACTTTTATTCCGTCATCATTTGGGGAAGAAGACATTGGCCAAACTGAGGGAATAAGTGGGCCTTCGGTTGCTGATCATCAGCAGCAGAAGGTGAATTTTGATAATTGATAAATTTTGAAAATTATCTCTTTTTTATTTATAGAAATTGCATGAAAAATGTGCCAAAATGGAAATGGAATTAAATGTCAGCAAATTGGAGTTAGAAAATGTGGGTGCTAATTAAATTGATTAGATTAAAAAAAATCTTTGACTTTAATTTCAGAGGGCACTTAAAGCCGAATTGAAGCAAAGAGAAATTATGGACGAACTCAATGCTCTGAAGAAAAAGGTGGCCAAAATGGAAGAGCAAAAAGAGGGAGAGAAGGAAAAATATGGTAATGGAAATTAAAAGAATTATGGCAATTTAAAATTATAATGTATGTAATAATATGTATTAAAAATAGGGGAGGGGGAGATACTAGAGGGTTCTGTGACTCACGGTTGCCATGAATTTCATGGTTTTCTCGGTAACGAATTACGGGGCCAATTCACAGTTTTTCCGTGAATAACTTACACTGATAAAATTGAAAATTGCATATTAAAACAGGGTTTCTATCGAAAATTTTTCAAAATCAGAACACCATACCCAAAAAATCAGATTTGGGGGTCAAAAATCAGGACATTTGGCAAAATTGCTTCAAATCGGTTATTTTTAAAATTTATTCGATCAGAAATGTATCAAATATCATATTTTCGTCTCCCATTATCGATTTTAACAATTTTGGGGAGGAAATAAGGCAAATCGTAAATTTCAGTGCATTAAACTTTTGGTGAACGGGCGAGGGAAGGGGGTCCGGCGGTGCCGATAGGCGCCGCCGGAAAATTTTTTTGTGATTTCGTTCTGATTTGTTAACAGATTTTCACCAAAAAAGGCCAATTTTTGCAATTAAAGGCCAAGCGACGACTTTTCCTTGCGTTTAAAAACGCTTTTTTTTGCCGTAAATTTTTTCAAAATTTTGGGGTATGGACAGGGAGGGGCGGGCGTCCGGCGGTGCCGATAGGCGCCGCCGTGAAATTTTTAGTGCAATTTTAACAGAATTTTGTCAAAAAATGACCAAATTTTGCCAAAAATCTTAGATTTTTTTTTGATAAATTAATGACTTTATGCCACAAAATTTCAAAAGTATGCGTTTATTTAAGAAATCAGGACAAAATTTGGTCGCTACCTCCAAATCAGGACAAATCTGACAAATCAGGACATTTTCATTTTATCAGATTTGGACCCTCCAAATCAGGACAAATCTGATAAATCAGGACAGATAGAAACCCTGTATTAAAAAGCAAAAAGTTCGCAAAACCGAGAACAAAAAAAAGCTAAAATTCGATCATTACTTTTAGTAAGTTCTTTTAAAAAAATTTAACAATGGTCAGATGGAATTCATTTTCTCAGATAAAACCACCTTACAAATTAGGGTTTCAAGGTCTGAATTATTACTGGTTTTCAATTTAATTTCAGACAAATTAAAACGAAAATAAAATCAACTCTTAAATATAATTATCATTAAATTTCGAAATTGAATTGATTATGTAATTGTCAAAAATTTTGAAAAAAAAACCAGTGAATTGGAAAAGAAGCAAAAGCAACAGCACGAAAAAACGACAAAAAGAATAAAATTCCAGTTTTTTTTAAATTTGTATTTAATATTTAATTTATTTTTTCATTTTTAAAATATAAAAATCAATTTAGCTACTTTGGACCAATTCTCAAAAATGCAAAATGATCAAAAGATTTTATTGGAAAAAGTCAATGAATTGAAGAAAGAACAAAACGAGAGAAAGGTGAATTAAGGAGTAAAAATATTTTTTTATTTATGTATATAAATAATTTTATTTAAAATAATTTTATATGAATTATTTTAAGGCACTTTTAAATTTCCGACAAAATTATTGGGATGCCAATGTTTGTCATGAGAAACTCGAAATCATTGGCAATAAAAGTCTGACTGTCCATCATAAGGGAACTAATTCTGGTATTTTTTAAATTTTTTATAAATCTTTTTTTTTCTTAAGGTTATTTTTATTCCGTCTTTGCTAAATATCCGATTTTGCCGAACAAGGATTCGTCCGACATTTTTTACTACGAAATTTTAGTCAAAAAAATTAGGTAAAAAATTAGCATATTCAATCCCTTAGAACTATTAATTTTTCAGTTGGTTCATTAGCATCGGATTTGCAGTCAAACAGCAGAACAAATTGGATGGAACAATTCGAATCCGAAAGGGCACTTTTGCAATTGACAGTGATGGAGAGTTTTTGATTAACGGAATAAGAAAAGGAAAGAACGCCCAATATTCCTACGGTGTTGACGATACCGTAGGAATTGGTGTCCATTTATTCACTCGACAGTTCTTTTTCACGAGGAATGGACAACATTTGGGTTGGCAAATTAATATAAAATTAAGCAAATCTTAAATTATCAGCTGATTGATTTTATGTTTAAATTGTCGAAAATCACTTAACAATTGTGTTTTATCTAATCTTTTTCATTTATTATTTTCACAGATTTCTCTGATTTTCTGGTTGCTCCATCTTTTGCTGATGATTCACTTAATCCCTTCGTTTCTTTGGGTCACTCTGATGACAAAATTAAGGCGAACTTTGGGCCCATTTTCAAATTCGATTTGGCAACTCTCTGAGGAAGATGAAATTTTCACTTATACACTGTGTAACATTAGAATAGGGACACCCTATTTTTTGGGAGTTTGACCACTTCCCATAAACCGATCGATTTGAAATTTTAACTGCGCGTAATTATTCATTCGAAAAATGTTCCCAGAAAATTTGTCAATGAAAATAACAAAATTTCCGATTTCGAAAGAATTTTTTTAAGAAAAATTGGGTGTATTAGGTATCGTCGTGTGAAAAAGTGCAAATTTTGGGCCAATTTATTAAAAATTATTCTTTTCTACTTATTCGACATGAAGCGAACCAACGCAGCAAACATCACTCCGCCTCCCGCCAAACGTTCAATGGCACCCGAACTGGACCTGGACCCAATCACTGCCGCACTCGCAGAGCAAGAACGCCAACGCACATTGGTGTTCATTGGCCTCCCGGAAAGCAATGCCGCTTGCCCATCGGAGCGTGTTCATGAAGACAGGGAAGCCACCACCAAAATCTTGGACCACCTTGAAGTTGAGGCCGAACCAACCGCCGTCTTTCGACTCGGCCGGTACGACCCGCAGCGAACAACACCACGCCCACTCAAGGTCGTCATGCCAACACCGACACACCAACACGTGGCACTCGGAGGATGGAAGCATGAGCGTGCTCGACTCCGTTCCCAACAGAACATGGCCCGTCTGTTCATCCGCCCGGCGTTGACCAAAGAACAGCTCAAGAAGGAGTACGAAGAACGCGTCCGAAAACGTCAACAAATCCCAGCTCCCGTGGCGCCAGCAGTGCAGCTCCCACAGGCAAATGCCGCAACTCCCGCTAATGAAGTTGAACCAGAACAGAATAAAGCCAGTCAAGACAATTCCAAATCCCAGGCTGTTCTTGAAAAATTAATTGTCCTCAACTATGAAGGAATGAAATTACTCCCACCAACCGATAAAAATCTCCGTGAAATACAATCCCTCAAAAAACAATATCCCCATCTTTTCAATAAATAGTTCTCCAAGACCTCCAACAATTTCCTCAAATACCAAAACTTTTTTACCAATATTCTCCCCAAAAATCTTTCTCCAACTCCCACTAAAATCAAATTTTTATTTGCTGGAGGTCTGACTTCGCCGCTTCTTCAACTCAAATTCAATTGTCTCTATACAACAACCCATCTTATCTCATTTCTTATTCCAAATGTCTTTGATTCATCACTATTACTTATTTGACCTGATTTCCACCAAAAGTGTAAGTGGCACATGCCCTTCTTTTGGTTATTTTTATTTTTGAATAAATAAATAAATAAAAGATTACCAAAAAATATATTAATTTTAATAAATGATCGTATCTGAAAAATAATTAATTTATAAAATCTAAAATTAATTTTTAAATAACCAAAAGGTGTCCATTCTTGGTGAAAATTATCTGTGGAGTGGTCAAATTAACAGGCAGCCGAGGGCATCACCAACACCAGGGATGGCACGGAATTGCGATTTCCGACATTTTTGGGGTCTAAATTCCAATTTCCGATTAAAGAAAAAATTTTCGTCGTCGGAATTCCGATTTCCGAAATTTTTGATAAAAGGTCGGGAATTTTCAGAAATTTTTTTTTCAAATTTATTTCAAAAAATTAGTACTTTTTGTACAATTTCTGTTCATAAATCACTCTGAAGTTTTCAAAAAATTTTGCGAAGGCGCCGATCGGCACCGCCGTGCTCTAAAATTAATTTTCTTGAAAAATTTGCTCAAAATCGGTAAATTTGGTCATTTTTGGACAAAAATCTCTTAACAAATTAATATTTTTTCCCGGCGGCGCCTAGCGGCACCGCCGGACGCCCTGCGCCTTGTTCCCCAAAAATTTTTTGAACAAAACGCGCTGCAAAAAAGCAATGTAAATTTGAAAATGCAAATTTTCCGGCATATTTTTACTTTTTTTTTTGTATTTGGTTCCCACTTTTATTCGTTATTTCAATTTCGAAAAATGCACTCATTATTTCATTGTCATTCTGCAGATTTATGGCCCCGTACCACAATTTGATCTGACCTGACCAATCAATTGACTGGTGAATGGTTGCTGTTGAAAAAAGCGATTGACAAAAACGACCATTTTTTGTTGGTCCGCCGTCCAATCATTGGCCAATATGCACACAAATGGGCCGAGTGGGAAAATGTGGCCATGAAATGTGCAATTTACCACCAATGGAACAAAATTGACATTGCTATATTAAGCAATGGCATCGGCGATGGGTGAGAAAAATGACAAAAATAAAATAATTTATTATTGATTTGAAAAAACTTTTATTTTTATTTTCAATCTGCTTTATTCGAGTTTTCGTGAATGATTAAAACATTTTCAAGGAAGTCAAGTCAAACATCTGAACAGAAATACTTCCATTGGTCTGAAATTTTTTATATGACATAAATATTTACATGGTCATAAATGCTGAACTGAATTTGGCAATACCTCCGATCAAAATAGCCAATTCATAATAGCCTGGTCGAAATGTCCATTGTACAAATCTACAAATGTTCGGGAGCCTGAAAATTAGCCAAAAGTAAAAATCAAAATAATAAATTTATAGAATTAAGTATTGTAGTTTGCATAAGAGTTAGGACAATATTCTATAAAATTTAAAAGCAAAATTATTTTGAAATATAATTAGCTAATTATATCAAGCTCCAAAGTGTCCATTTTTGTTGAAGACATGGTGAAAATTTTTTAATAAAAGAAAATTTTCAAATGCGCATCTTTTTCAATAAAATGCATAATGATGACTAAATGTCAATAAAATGCCAAGCTTATTTTTAAGACGCGCGTCGCATACGCACGCATTTTGGGCTAATAAAAAGGTAGCAGAATTCTCAAAATTAAAAACTTTATATAATATCATCCAAAATTTAGGTGATTAATATATGAAATTATGAATGTATATGTTCTTATTTGGTTAACATGGTCAGAAAATCGTAATTTTTCACCGAAAAAAAGGCCTAATAAGTAAACGCGAAGTTTCAAACCAAATGGAAAATGGGTTTAAAACAAATTCATGCTTTATCGAATTTGTTTTTGTTAATTGTTTCGTTTTAACAAATATGAATTTTATATATAAATTTTTTTTCTTGTTTTTGGATCAGCTAATTATTTAAATTTGATTTGTTGTCTTTTTGAATTTTTTGTGCTCTTTTTGCCATAAAAATGACAAATGAAAGTCACAAACATCAGCAAAGAAATGAATGGATACAAATAATTGGAAAAAGCTGGAAAATTGTTGACAGAGTTTCTTATTGTCAATCGAAAGCTTAAAGTTTCTAGTTTAATAATGCAACAAGAACAATATTATATTATTTTTGTTCTTTTCCACTTGCTTTTATAAATATGTTTTATTTTAATTTGTACTTTTTTAAGTCAGACACACGGTTAAACGGGCTTTTCTTGAACCGGGCGGCCCGGGTCCTGTCATTTATCTAAGCCCGACCAAAATTAACTGTACTTTCCGGGATCCCCCGTTATGTAAATTCCCTTTTCCCGTTATTCCACCGATATATTATCGTTTTTTCATTTATTTGTTAGTTTTAATCAGTTTAGAAAATTCGAGTAAACTTTGAAAACAATCATTACTTTTATTTTCCATTATTTTTTCAAAGCAAATTTCAACGATGAAATGAGTCATAACAATAAGCAAAACCAAATTTTGTGAAAGTAAAATAATGAATACTATTTGTTAATTTTCCATACAGCTGATGAATTATTCACAAAATGAAAATTTGGTAAGTCAAAACAGAAATCTCCGTTATCATTTGAACATCAAATAAATAATAATTTATTTTTTTTCAAAAATAAAAATTTCAGATTAAAAATTGCTGAAAATGTGCCGTATTTTTCTGCTAATTATTCTGTTTGCCTGCTGCTGTTTTATTTGTAGGGATGATAATAAAAATTATAAAAAATTAGCTGATCTATTTTTTAATTTAGCAAATCAGGTGCGATGCCGACAAGAGACTGTTGGCACTGTTACCGAAGAAAACAAAGCCATTGTTCACTTGACCCCCAATCCATCCAAGCTTAATCTTCTGTGTCCAGATGGTTTCAATTACTGTAGTGCTGCCCAATGCTTTAAAAGTTTGAGTGTATGCATTAGAAAATCCGTACCCTCGAAGTATACAAAAACCCGACCTAATTAACACTTTATCTCCTAGAAGAGGGACATTTCACGGTCTAGGTCTGCAGCCAAATGTCCGACTTACAACAAACAAGACACTGTGAAAAAATGCAGGAGAATTTTATGGCTGTACAAGAATGCATGGCAAAAACCGGGATGAATCATGCTGCTTGTAGGAATTCACAAGCGAATGACCCGAAATTTGAGGGTTTATACGGAGGATACAAGTGTGAGAAATGCATTTTTGGCGAAGAAAACAAGGCCAACAGCAACGAAAATTACAAATTGTATAGTCCAACGGCGAAACCATCGACACCGAATACGGCGACCAATGAACTGGGTAACTAACACAAAGCTGAAATAAAAATTTTGTAAAAAACTACGGAAAAAAGAATTTTGGCAGAAATAATTCCGGTTTAGTTCTAGACCCGGGACTCAAATGGCTTTGGACTGAGTCGGGAATCTCCAACGAAATATATCAATCTATTCCCTCTTCTATGATATATAGAGCCCGAATTTTATTTTGAAATTAAAAATTTTTTAAATTTATTTCGAATGAAGAAAGTTGCCAAATTGAAGGTTTCATTAATTGGTCATTGTACATATTTCGAAGTTCCCTGCTCGTATTTATGTAACTGTTAGCCTTCAATTTTACAAAACAATTTATCACAAAAAAGGACCATTTACCCCTAACACCGCCAAATGCCTTTGATTTGCTATTTTGCGGGCGAAGAAAAAAGAATAAAATTTTTCTGGAATTTTTATGCATAAACTTGATTTTTCCAATTTTAAGCAGATATTTTAGCACATATTTTGCTATTTTTTTGGGTTTTAGCACATATTTTATTACATTTTCAGGATTTTTTGCACATAAAAATCCGGGCATAATGGTATATGATCAAATAATTTTTGAATAAAAAACTCAGTGGAAAACGTTATGGGCTTGGTCGGGGAAGAAGGTTCGAAATTAAATAAGAAATCAACTTAATTTGGTCTCGTAACTCATTTAAAAATTTTAACAATTTTTTACATGTTTTACATTAGAGACTGAGATGAACTGAATGTTAAATGTTTTTTGAAGATTCAGCGTTTTTAGACAATGGACGGTTCCGTCCAAAAGATATTTGGCCAATCCTTTCCCGGGTCTATAACTCTTCGG
>SIJG01000075.1:643979-685288 GCA_023374025.1 Heterodera schachtii | reverse complement strand
ATATAATTTCATTTTGCTCATATGTTTGAAAAAGAAATCCCTTTTACATTATTATTGTAAAAATGGAAATATTTAAATGTCTTACGCATTGGAATTGTTTATTTGTATTCCAGTCAAGATTTTGATTCATTATAATATATGCTTAAATAAACAATTGATAAAAAATAATACAAGCATATTAATTAGTGCAGGATTCTGAAATAAATAATAAGTTAATTAAATAATAAGAAAGTGCAAAGCAAAATCATAAATAATTTTTTAATTAATGCTTAAAATATAATGAAATTATTTAAAAACAATTATAAAGTGGCGACCATCAGCAGGAGAGTTTCACAAAGACCAAATCAGCAGCACGATGAAATTAATCATAATAAATTCAGCGAGTACAATTAAAATTAAATAAATATTTAAAAAAATTTATATTAAAATTCATTTTATAAAATTGTTTAAGATCACATTAAAATTAAAAAAAAACTCAATAAATAAAAATTAATTTTTTTTAATATAAAATTAAGCAATTAAAACAAAAGAAGCAATTTATTTGAAAAAATAAAACAAAAATATTCAAAATTTAATTCATCATAAAAACAAATTTCATTTAATCAAATTTTTAGGATATTTTAGTGTATTAAAGTGTAAAAACATAAAAATTAATAATATAGAAATTAATAATTTGTTGTTAGGTTTTAAAAATTGTTCAAAATATAATTTATGCCCTAATTGGTTATCGGCTTCAAAAATTTAAAAAAAAATTGTAATTTTCTATATTAGAATAAAATTAATTAAAACATTTTTACTGCAATTTTAAATAAAAATTCATACAAAGATTATTGTTTAATTCATAAAACAAATAACAAACGATTATTCATATGAGTCAAATGAGCTTTAATAAAGCCTTTTTATATGTTTTCTTTTTTCATTGTCAAAGTATCTTAATCAATTTTTTTATAGATTATAATTTTAAATAAGATAAGACAAATAAAATAATAATTTTAAATAAATAAAGAAAAATAGTTTTGGACATATAAGCTCTGTAACAAAATTATAACGTCAAGAAATGTTTCGTGCACGTAAAATAAATAATAAAGTTGAAAAGGACAGATTAAAAAAAGAAAAAAATTCCATTATTTTATAAAAAAGATTATTGCAATTTGATTACAAATAAATATTTTTTCAATAAATATTTATGGTAAAATAAATAAAATTCATTTTTATTGCCATATAATTTATGGACCAAAATTTAAATAAAAAAATTTTCGAGAAAACATAAAAAAATACGAATGAAAACAAATAATGTCTTAAAACAAAACTGAATTACAAAAACACATTAAAAATCATTTTATTTAATTAGAGGCCGGCTACAGAGAGTTATTTGAAAACGAACACAACGAGAATATAAATTGTAATAGAATAAGGCAATAAATATACTTGAAATTAAATCAAAATTTTAAAAAAGTAGGAATTTAATTGGTGTGTAATTGATGGTTCTATATTAAAGATAACAATTAATGATTTTTTATTTATCAATTTTTACATTATTATTGGAATCCGTTATAAGATCATAGCCCATCTCAAAACTCAAAATGATTACTAAAACAAGATAAAAAAATATTAGATTTTTTTTAATCCTTTATATTATAAATAATATATTTACCAAAAAAAATATTTAAATATATTAACTAAAGTATAAATTTTAATTTTATACGTGTGATGGAAGACAACAATATTGTGTAGGAGAAAAAAACAAATATAAAATAGAAACTTTATAATCTAACATTTATATAATAATAATAATAAATGATTAAAAATTTTGATATAATGAAATTCAAAATAAATCAACTAAATTTTTTAATATTAGAATTTTAAAGAAAGGTAATCCTTTATTTTACATAATGAGCGGACCAGGCCGTTTTCGTACGGGCCGTTTTCGTACGAACACAGGTTTTTGGACTATAACTTTTTTCATTGTCAACCAAATCCAACATTGTTGGTATCATTCGAAAGCCCTTCAGATGCTCTATTAGCCTGTAAAATTCCAAAAAATTTAGTCAAGTTTAAAAAAAGTTGGAGCCAAAAAATTTGGAAAATTTGGTTTTTTGAATTCTTCTGGCCATAACTTTTTTGAACCTTGACGAAATTTTCCCAAATTTTGCAGGCTAATAGAAAACTCTTAGGGATATCGAATGATACCAACAAGGTTGGATTTGGTTGACAAGAAAAAAGTTATAGCCAAAAACTTGGGTTCGTACGAAAACGGCCCGTACGAAAACGACCCCGACCCCATAATGAGGTGATAGAACGACGAAAGGACAATCAAACCAAACCAAAAACAAATTGTCCGTCATGTGAATAAATAGAAAAAATATATATATATTTAAGAGATTTGTTTTTGAAGTAGACAATTAATGCAATTATACTTAATGATAAAAATAATGAATTAAATTGCTTCAATTAATAAAAAAACACTTTAATACATAATTAAAAATCATTAGAAATTTTTAAAATAAATTCAATGAGAAATTTTAAATAAATTAACAAATTTAATACAAAAATACAAATTCTCTAAAATTGCTAAAAAAAAAAGCTAAGTTGAATATTTTTTTAAAGTAGTAAACTAATTTTATTATATATTAAGAACAAATCTGTGATCCTACATATCAAAAAAATATTTTAAATGAAAAGAATATTTACCAATTTATAGAAATAAAATAAATTATGAATTTGAGTAGTATATGTAAGATTTAAAAATGGAATTACAAATCGAAATGACTTTAAACATTTTGGTTTAAAAAAATGAGTCAAAGAATTAATTGAAAGTGTTTAATTAATAAAAAAATATATACAAATTTAATTAATTAATCTTTTAAAAATAAATATGTGGGATAAACATTATTCTTAAAATGTCTATCATTTTTAATCAAAATCTTAAAATAAATAAATATTATAATGAAATAAAACCTGATTCTGCATCAAAATCAGAAAATTCTTTTTAAAAATTGGTTGCATAAACTGAATTCAATTTTTCTAGTCAGAAAACGATCGAAAATGAGAAAAAAACAATGCAAAAATTGGACAGACAATTAATTAAAATAATAAATAATATTCCAATTCATATTTTATATAAAAATAGAGAAAATATTGATAAATTGAAGATATTTTTTTATTTTAATTGAATTCACTAAATACTTTATACTAATAACATGGACAATATCCCAAAAAACTACAAAATACACAGGAAAATAGTATAAAACAAATAATTTAAATATTCAAAAAAATATTGTTAAATAGCACAGGAGAAGCAATTGAGAATGAAAAGAATAAAAATAAACTTTAACCATTTATTTCTACATGAATTATCTGATATAATTTCAGTGATTAATCAAAACGAAAAGTGAAATTAAATACGTAATTAATTAAATAATTAAATATATTTGTTTTTGGCTTGAAATATCTGCAATTCCTAAAATCTTTTATTTAAAATCCAAAAAATTAAAACAATAAAAATTTAAAATAAACTGACAATTCTTTTAGAATAAATATGAAAAAAAACAAGCTCAAATTATTGAAATTTATTTTTTTATTAAATTTAAATTTTTGAAGAGAACAGCAAATCGCCAACTGCAATTGATAGAAGGATGACGACATGATAAAAAAAACAAGAATATACATTTTAAAACCATTTACAATAAATATATGTTTGAAAAAATAAACATTTGGATAATTAAAAGGCAATCAACAAAAGTAAAAAACAATTTTAGTTTAAAAAAGAAAATTAAACTACGAAAGAAAAAATAATAAATTGATTATTAAGAGAAAATTTAATAAAGTTTATTTCTGAATGCAATGTAAAAAAATTTTAAAAAAATTGATTTAAACGAAAAAAACAAAGTTAAATTGGAATTGAAGGAAAAATTTATAAATTTTTAACAAACTTTTTAAAAAATCGGTGTTTTAAGGTTAAAATCGGCGAGGTATTGTCAGAAAGTTTCAAAATATTTTCGGGAGTGCCCCAGGGAAGTGTATTAGGGCCATTACTCATTTTTAATTTTTATAAATGATCTGCCGTCCATTATTACAACTGAATCGTCGTCATCAATTGGCATAAAAATGTATGCGATGATGTTAAATTATATTATGCCCATGAAAATGATGACCAAACAAATCATTTAGATAAAGCAATTGAGGCTTTGGAAAAATGGTAAAAAATAAATGGTTTAGAAATTTCAACTGGAAAATGTTTTGTTTTTTATTTAGGGAAAAATAATATGAAAAAAAATATTTTATTAACTCAAAAAAGATTTCAGAATCGGAAAATGTTCGTGACTTGGGAATTATAATTGACTCGAAATTGAATTTTTCAGAACATATTAGCAAAATTGTACGAAACGCATATCTTAGAAGCTTTCAGATTTTGAGAGTGTTGAAAAGCAGGGAAATAAAGACTCTAACAGCAGCTTATAAAACTTTTGTACGACCTCAATTAGAATACGCTACCGAAGTTTGGAACCCTAATTTAAAAAAAGATATAGACAAAATTGAGCGGGTACAAAAATTTTTCACAAGAAAAGCTTTTCGAAAATGTGGATTTGTGTACAAAAAATATATGGAAAGACTTAAAATCACGGGTTTACACAAATTGGAAGAAAGAAGAAAAATCAATGATTTAACAACAGCTTTTAAAATAATTAAAGGTTCACCAGCCTTGAAGCTGAGAAAAATTTCTTTTTCTCAGAAAGGCCCAGGAGGCCTTTACTTTTACGAGTAAAGCGTCACAAGGCCAAAACTCAAAATAATTTTTTCAATAGAATAGTAAAAAACTGGAATAATCTTCCAGTGGTAGCGGTGCAAATTAATAAGGCAAAGGAATTCAGGGGTTTACTAAAAGCAATGAGTTCTGAGTAGGATTTTCCATGTTGCCCATATTTACACTATATTTTTATCACCTGTGAATTTTTAACATTAGATTGATTTATTTTTATTCATTTTTTTTATTACGGTTTTCATTTTGTATTTTTTATTTGATCAACTTTATTTGTTGTTTTCTTTTTGGCACCATATAAGAGCACTAATGTGCCTTTGGTTTGCTCGATAAATTAAATTAAATTAAATTAAGAAACGACCAAACACCCCTCTAAAAAAACCAAAAAGGTACATAATTAGAGTATCTTTGTGCATATTTCTTACATATTTATGTATTTTTTACATATTTATTTACACATTTTGACTAGTTTAGGGACATTTTTTAATATCCTTACTTATAATCGAAAAATTAAAAAAAATTATAAAATACAAAGAGACTATAAAAGTATAATGTTGAATATTATAAAAAAGAGAACATTAATTAACTATATAATAAAGAAACAACATAGTTTATTTTATATTATTAAAACAAAAGATAAGTATAATAGCACATGGTCAATCCACCAAACAAAATCGAACTTACACAAGATCAATGGAACAATTCAAAATAATGTGAAAAAAACACTATACAATCACTTGAGCGAAATAAATTATCTATAATTATATATATATTTAAATCTTTGCTTTTATTGAACTGAAAAAATCATTAATATGTACAAATAGTTTAAATAATATTCTACAAATAAAGTATTTTTTGAAATAAGGGTATGTTTATCAATTGAAAATATACAATATATTATTAAGTTTTTAACGAAATTCACTTAAATTAAATCTATGAAATAATGAATAATATAATATTTTAGAACTAAACACTCACCTGCTGGACAAGATGATTTATTAAGGACTTTAAATAGTACAAAATCTTAACTTATTAATTTGAAATTATTAAAAAAGATTATTTCAATATTTTATTTTTTTAAATACACTTATTATTTTTAATAAATGTAATTAAGTTTTATCAATTTTAATTTAAAAATATATTTAAGTGAGAAAAATTATTACAATTATAAAACTTCATAAAAAACGAGAATTATTTTTAAATTAACAATTTTCTTAATAAAATAAATAATAAGGAAAGTAAATAATAATAATTATTATTTTTTGTTACGCAAAAGAAGCATTTTTTAACAATAAAATCTTTGCTAATTAAATTTTTTGATTGATAAGCAATAAAAATAAATTATGATAAAATATACGTCACGCATTTAAATTTAAAAAAACGGTTAGAAATAAAAGACAATTGCATTAAGTTAAATTAAAATTAAAAATAAGAATAAATTAATTAATTTTGAATAAACTACAATCAAAAATGTTTGTTTGAACATTATCATCAGTTTATCAAGCATAACATTACCTACTGCTGCAGCACTGGGATTTTTAGCTCTGGCAAACGAGTAAAAAATAAGTAAATTTCAAATTTATAATGGTTATAATTACTAGCAGCAATAAGTAAATTCAAAATAATTATGATTTTAAGACATAAAAACATATTAAATAAGTATTATTAATCAGCTGAAAAAAATATATCAAATTTAATTAAAATATTATTCATTTGACAACCAAAAACAATAATAATTTGACTATTAAAAATAAACATTTTAATCGATCCATAATTTATAAACTATTTATAAAAAAGATATGAAAGATCGATTATTTAATTATTGATTTTACCCTAAACATAATCAAACAAAAATTCATTCAGAACACCATACAAACAGTTAGTTGTCAACCACAGATGAGTTACTTAATCTAATTAAAAAAAAATTAATTTATCTCGGGCCGGGAAGAGTGCATCTCATCAAAGGGATGAGATGAGTGTGGGCGAAATGAGACCTGCGTAAAAAAATAAATAACAAAGTTATTAAAAATTGATAATGTACCACCAATCATTTCTATAAAAATTGTTGAAATTAGATAAAGCATAGCGATAGATATAATCTGAAGGATTATAAGGATTTCACAAAAAATAAATTAAGTGTTAAATTCCAAAATACCCAAAAAAGTGCTAAAAATGACGGACGGACGGACGACTTTTGCCAATGCTTTCTTTAATTTTTATTCTATGCATAATTAATAGGGCTGGGAATTTAAGTCACTAAAAATCGTAAAAAGTCAACTAAAAAAGTCATAAAATACGCAAAAAAGTCACGAAAAATGCAAAAAAGTCCTGAAAAATTAGGCGAGAGTTAAAAAAATCCCATTTTTAATAATTTATAGAATAAACATTTTGATTATATTTTTAGACACTTAATTTTATAAATAGATACCTAAAATAGGCATAAAAAAGAGATTCTTCCAACAATTAAGAAAAAATTCATCAAAGTTTCATTGCCTTTTTTATCGATCCAAATTTTATTTTTCTGAATTTTCTTTGTATTTTTCGGCATTTTCTTCGCTAAAATTCAAGTTTTGCACCAAAAAGTCAAAAAATCACGAAAAAAGTCGTAAAAACTTAAAAAAGTTATAAAAATCCCAAAAAATGTAAAAAAAAAAGTCACAAAAATGCACGTTAGAAGCTTCACACAAACTTTCGAACATTTTTTAAGCCATTTTTCATAAGCATTTTTATGTTAGTAAAAAAAAGAGTTTTCGCAAATGTTGCGAAAATGGCAGCAAATAATTAGCAAAAAAAGGAAAATTAAACTTAAAAAATAATATTTAATATAATATTAAAAAGATAAGAATAAAATATTTAATTAGAACATAATTATTTTTTAATAATTCAAAGATTATTAAATAAAAACAATAAAGTAAAACATAAAAACAAATCTCAGAATTTTTGTTGAAAGAATAAAAGCAATGAATAAATAATGGAACATTCTTAAACTTATTTTGAAAAGAAACAGAATAAAACATGACAATTGATTGAACACCCATAGCATATGAACGACACGACATCATTCATTTTCGAAAGCATGAGTCAATTAAAAACATTTATTAATTAATAGAATAGACTTTTAAAATGTATTTTCCAAATGAAAATATGTAATAAAACAAAGCATAAAATATGATAAAAGATAAATCAATTTGTAAAACAAAAAAAAAATTAATTTAACAATTATTTATAACTAAAAGAATATTATTACTTTTGATGAAAAAAATATCCAAAATTACAAAAATATAATTAATAGAAAGAAGCACATTGGAACATTTATTGCAGTTTACACGACTATAAAATATTTAACAAATTAATATAAATTAGGCTAGAACTACAAAAAATTTCGCACTTTTTGTCACAATTTATCACTATTTTCTCATTTTTACTCATTATTTTAGTTAACTATTTTGGGATTTTTCGTTACTAAAAATTGCGACTCTAATAATTAGTAATAGTAATGGTTGCTATTTTACCATTATGGGATTTGCCAAATTTATTATAGCGTAATACTCAATTTTTGGGGGGTTTGGCATTTTTTGCCAAATGGATTTATTGTAAGAATTTTAAGATTAGGATTTTTAGTGAGCACAATGATACCATGAGAGTGACCGTGAGGTGAGCAGCATTTTGAAAATACATGTAGCTATTTTTTCTGATTTGTTATTTCAGAAAAATTCTAAGGAAAAATGGGTCATTTGGCTCATAAAAAAATTTGAAAAAATGCCGACATTGGCACATTTTGGACTTGCCGCGAAACGCCTTTTTTCTGACGCCATCACATTTTTAGTTTAAATAAATACTATAATGATGATTATAAATTTATTTTATTTTTTTGTTTCCAATCGTTTAGGGTTTTGTTTTAATGGTTCTTACATTTTTAGTACAATGTAAATTAAAATAATTTTTGAACGAATCAAAACGAAAAAAAGCACAACAGAATTAATAATCAAATTAAAATATTTTTAATAAATAATAAACACATTAACTGTAATTGATTAGACTAACAAGGGAACATTCCGAACTGTAAGTAATCAAATCACTTTTAAACCACTTTTATCGTGTAGAGCATAGTCGATTTACTATTGCCAATTTTCGGCTTTTTTGTCTACGGCGCCAAAATGATCAGAAAAAAGATCAAAGTTTCGAAAAATCGATAAAATAGTAAAAAAAATTTAAAATTCATAAAAATTCATATATAAAGATAGAGTAATAAAACTTATTTTAAAATGATCAGCAAATATTTATCTATCAAATGGCATCATAAAACAAATTTAAATAATTGAATAAAAAAAATGTTAGGTGGAAGAATAGATTGAAAAAAATTCAAAATAATTCATCATCTGTCTAGCGGATCCGAACCCATTACAAATGGTGAAGAGGAAAAATTAACCAAATTTACAAATTTTTGCTGGGATTTTCATTTGATCACTTTTTTCTGATCAATTTTGGCGCCGTGGCCAAAAAACCCAAAAATTGGCAATAATAAATCGACCATGCTCTACTCGATAGAAGTGGTTTTTAGGTGTTTAGCAAATTTAGTGACAAATTAAATAAATAAAGTATGCGGCTGAAACATTAATGAAGAAACTCCTAATCCAGCAGGAGTTTTAAAAAAATATTTAATTACTAAATACATTACATTATAATTTTAGCGGAAATCATATTTAAACTTAATTTATTGTAATTATTAATAATAATATTATAATAAGTACATAAAATTTCAAATTCAAAAGTTACAATAATGCTTATCAGTTATTACTTAGAATAAGTAAATTAAAAATGAAAATTTTTCAAAGGAATGAAAATTGAAAGATATGGAAAATATTAAATGAAGAAAAAATAGATTAAATGTAATGAAATTTCAAAATAAAAATATAATATCAAAAACAATTTTAAAACATTTAAATAAATTATTCCAAAAACATCTCACAGCACAATCAAAAAAAAAATCTCTGAGGAAAATGCGCATGGAATAAAATTTAATGAATTTTTTAAATAATTAAATCAAACAATATTATTAAACTTCTAATGAAAAAGCCTATATAATAATAGTTAAGCAAATAAAATTATTATTATTGTCAATTTATAGAAGTCTTTGAAAAAAACAGAAAAGAAATCGGGTTTCTGGAATATGAATGATAAAAAAGAAGAATAAATATTAAAACAAAATTTCAGTGAATGTTAACTTAAAAATTATAACGGAAAAGAAAAGTAAGAAAAAAAATATAAATAAAAATTTGTAATAATCAATAGAGCCCGGACGGGACCGGGGCCCCGCCGGGATTTTGCCGGGACCCCCGGTCCCGGGTTTTTTGGGCAAACCACCGGGACCGGGAGTCCCGTTTAAAACGGGAGTCCCGGTCCCGGGGCCCCGTACGGGTCCATTTTCCAACTCCCGGTCCCGGTCCCGTTCCCGGCAATTTTGGTCGGAAAAACGGGACTAAATATACACCCCTAAGAATGGCATATTCGTGGATTAAAATGCAAAAATTTATACAATTTTGAATTTTTTTTCTAACACTCTGACAAATTTTTATGTAATAAAATAAATTTTGCTCATAATTTCCAATATATTTGTGGCCTAGTGGTAGTGCTTCAACACTAACATAATTATTTAATGGGTTCAATTCCGGTTGACGTTTAATTTTTAATTTATTTTTATCTGATAATACAGGGGTTCTTTATGTTCTTATTTCTAGGAATGTTCTGATTTTGGGGCGTATTTTTATCCAAAAGAGGGAAATTTCTGAAAATATGGCTAATTTCTAACAAAATTCATAAAAAAAAATTTCCCCGGCGGTGCCTATCGGCACCGCCGGACCCCTCACACTTAGTTGCCCAAAATTAATTGAAAAAAGCGCTCCCGAAAAAAGCGCTTTAAAAATAGACAAAAAAGGTCGTTGCATTGCTTGGTATATTCCCAAGCTAAAATATAAAATAATAAAAAATTTTCGAATTCTAATCAAAATTTTAAAAATTTTGAAAAAGTCCCGGTCCCGGCGGGGCCCCGGGCCCTAAATTGGGACCGGGACCGGGGGTCCCGGAAAAACGGGAGTCCCGGTCCCGGGGGTCCCGTACGGGTCCATTTTCCAAGTCCCGGTCCCGCTCCCGGTCCCGGCCATTTCAAAATTCCGGGCTCTAATAATCAATATAAAATTCATAATTTGTATATTTATGAAAGAAAATATTTATTTAATGAAAATTTAGCCAATTTAAATGGAGAGAAAATATTTCAGGGACCAATGAAAGAAAATTTTTTTTTCGTAAGACAGAAAACTTAAGTTTTTTATTTAAATAAAAAAATAACAATAAATTATATAATTTGTGAATTACAATGAAATTTATAAACAAATTATTAATGCAATGAATGATTGGGTTATTATTGAATATTTTTTTACGAAAAAAAAAATTTAAACAAACTTTTAAAGATAAAATAAAACAAAAGTAAAATTTAAATTTCAAAAAATTATGAAAATAAGTAACATAATATTCAATAAATTTTAATTATCAATTAAAAATATATAGAAATATAAAGAAATTGTCACTTCTCTCATCAAACATATTTAACTATACAACTTGTCCGATCATTTGAATAATGGAAAATAAATGCTAAAAAATTTATGTATATATAAAATAGGAATAAAAATTTAATGAAATATAATTAAATAGAAAATGAAATTATTATAAAAAAATTAAAAGAATTAATTACAACAGTAAATAAAAACATTAACAATAATTGTGGCTAAAGGAAATTAAATTTTTTTTACCTTAATTGATAAAACCAACTGTACAATTAAAGGAAAGCATTTCCTAAAGAAAAATTTAATTTCAATTTAGTTTAACTTAAAAAAAAGTAAAGTAAGCGGAGTTAAAAAAGTGCTCGAAGAATTTAAGAAAATGAGATTGAAATTGAACAATAGGGTAAAAATATAATAATTAAAATTTTGGTGAAAATCTGTTAACAAATTGCACTCTAATTTTTTAATTTTCAAAAATTTTCCCGGTGGCACCTATCGACACCACCGGACCCCCATGTTCCGCAAAAGTCTTTGGAAAAAGCTCGCCGCAAAAAAAATATTTGTTATTTTTTTGACCTGGAATAAAATTTTAAAAATGATTTTTTGACTCTAAATGTTGATTTTTCGCTGGTAAAATGATTTTAAAATTTTTATTTGGCAGCCCTTATATTTTTCCATATGATTTTTCACGGCACACTTTTTAAAAAGTACTTTTGCGGAACATGGGGGTCAGGTGGTGTCGATAGACGCCGCGAGGGAAATTTTTAAAATTTTGAGTGTAATTTGTTATCAGATTTTCATCATTAAAAAGCCAATTTTGCGATTTTTAGAAAGGTCAATGTTTATTTGTGTTTTTGTTCAAAAGTCCTATCATAAAAAAATAAATTTAAGAAGAAAACGTAAACCAGTATCGAACTATACAAAACTTCGAATGATCTTTCTAAAAAAATTAAGATATTCTATTGAAAAAGCGCGCCGCAAAAAAAGGTGTAAATGTCCCAAAAAAATCCAAAATAATGTAAAATTACATAAAAATATTTTGAAAATCATTAAAAAATTTCAAATAACTATTGAAATATACTAAAAATAGTTTGAAATAACCTTTGATATGTTCTTACAACATGAAAATCATAAATAAACTTTGTAATCTAAGAACATTTCTAATGTAAAATAAAATATTAAATTTATTTTTTTTGTACCATGAGAATATGAAATGAAAAAAAAATTTGTAAAAGAAATTGAAAAATATTAAAACCAAACTATTCACTGTATTCTTTTCAAATAATTCTAATAAACTCATTTTAATCATCAACATAATTAAATTTTATTCTAAAAAATAATTTCTTTATGTAATAATATAATTTTTTAATTAATTTCTTCTCTTAGTTCAATAGTTAAAATGAATATTTTTTATTTAAAAACTCAATTATATTTAAAAGGCATTTCATACATTTGTTATGCTAATGATCAAGTAATTAATTACTGAATAGTAGTGAAATACAAGAAATGCATCGATCACCTAACTGAAATAAAACATCAACAAACCACCAAGAGATTAATTAAAATAGTTTTATTAAAAAATAAAAACAAAAAAAATAAAATAATCATAAAACATTTTCTAAATAAAATATCCAAAATTCATAAAATAAAGAAAAGAAGCACCTTGGAAAGAATAATCAATTTAGGGGGAAGAAGAATTGAAATATAATCAATTTATTAAAAACACTTTGAAATTCTATCCAACCAATTAATTGTTGTGATTTTAACCATCTTTTTTTGATTAAAATGATCAAATTTAAAATTTATTATTTTTTTAATAAATTTTCATTTTATAATTAGTTGAAATATGTTGGGTTTTTGAATTATTTCACAAAAAATTGCTTCAATTAATTAGCCAAATATATATATATTTTTTTTTATTAAAAAAATTCCAAATAATAAATTTCATTATTTGAAGAATATTCTTAAAAGATGTTTTTTGCATTGAATGTGATTTTGCAGCTAATGATTTATTGGTGCTGTTTTTCTGCCGATGAAGGGAATAAATCAGGTAATTTTCATATTTAAGGATATATTGTCTCCTGTGTGGTTCGACAATTTTGGTTAATATTAGTGCCGTGGAACGGACTCGAACACCCACCCTTTTTGTCCCTTAATTAGTAAGTTACGCATGTTTTTTTTCATTACATAAGCTCATTTTTTGGAAGTTATGTATTAAAGTTATAAATAAAAGATATATTTTTCGCTGAATATTTATTAGTTCATCTTTCATTTTTTAGTACTATTTGAGAAACAAAACGTGATTTTGTCGAATTTTGGGCAGAAGACATAAAATTTCAAAATTTAAATTCGATTTTAAATTTCTCATATAGACTATCTTCTGATTTTTTTTCCTTGATTCTGTGATGTACCGTAATTTTTTTAATTTTTATTCTCATTAATATATTAATTTTGTACACCCAAAAATTTGTATTTTATTTATTTAAATCCATATTAATCTTATACCTTTATTTTAATGATACGTTTGGAAAAAAAAAGATAATGCTTTTTTTATTTTTTTTATTGCAATTAATTTTTTATTTAATAAATAAAAAAATTTAGATATGAATATAAACAAAAATTAATTTTAATATTTATTGATATACTAATATATAATTGGTATAAAAGATGGGAAATTTTTTTTGTTGTTTCTTAAATTGTAATACAAAAATTATTTCTTTAAATTTTTAATAATTTGGAATTTGATAAGATATTAAGATTTATCTACTCTTTTTTACTAGTCATGTTTTGACATATAAAATTATTTATTTGTAAAATTACACACTTTCATTGACGTTGCTTTTTTTTTGTTAAATTTAAATATTTACAATTTGCTATTGTCATTTATTCACCTTTATGTTTCTCTAAATTAAATCAACCATATCTTTATTGATTTCGGTTATTAATTTAAATAAATAATTAATTAATTTTACTTAATAAATTTAGATTCTCAAGAGGAAATATTTGCTTTATTAATTTCAATAATTATAATTTAATTTTTTATATTTGGGTATGATTAATTAATTGCTTTTGAATATAATATTTTACAATTGAGAAATAACACATGAAAATATGTAATTTCCAAGGAGGCATAAGAGCACTTGGCAAGTTTATGTGATGAAAATAAGTTTTGTTCGTAAAAAAATTAAAAAAATTAAATAATATCTTGTAAATGTATTTTCATAGTGCAACAAGAATGACTTGTTTAAATGTAATTATTAATTAATTATTATAAAGAGTTTTTCGAATAAAATTGTAAATAAAAAACAAAAATTATTAATTGTACATTTAATTCGATTAATCGAAAATTAATACTAAAAAAAAATAAAAATTTTAAATACAGTAAAAAAGTATTAGTAAATGGATCAAGGGAAACTAATATTTTTTTATCGGCACCAACGAAACCTTACAATGAATTAATTTTTCGGTTTAAAATCAAAAATTTAAAAATTAAAAAAATCATAAAATAAATTTTAAATATAAATTAATTATTTTAATTATCTTTATAAAAGAATAATAGTAATTTAATTAGTAATTATTAAAATTTAAAATTCAAAATATCATTTAATTTATTAATAATTTAAATCAGTGATTAAACAATATAAAACTGTAAATAAAAAACTAATTCAAATATTAAATAAATAGAAAAGAATGTGCATAATTTTGAAATATTATTATTTGAGTAAATGAATGAATAAATAAAAATAATAATAATCGAATTGATTTTTATTTCTAAAAAAATATGAATCAAAAATATAAAATTTTATTTAGAGATTTGTAGCCAATTAAAATGTTAATATAGAAAAACAAACTTTTTTATTATAACCTACCAAAAAAATAAGCAAAAAAAAAAAAAAAAAAAAAATTAAAATTAAAATTAAAGATTTAAAAGAACTAAATATTTAAATATTTTTAATACATTTTGCATTGTAGCAGAGACAATACTATAAAATTTTAAATTGATAAATACATTAAAATGACATATAATTATAATAAACAGCAATTTAAATATTTAATTTACGCGGAAAAACAAACGCAAAAACACGGTAGTACCAACCAAGAGAATAATTGAAAGCCTTTGGTAACATGTCAGAAACAAATTTTAATTCCATAATTAAGTTTTCTTATTGTTAGAAACAGAAAATTCATAAAATTTATATTAAAAAAATTTAATTTTTAAATAAAATTATAAAATAATAAATTGAATAATTTATTTAGCAAATAAAATTTTAAAAACAACTTGCTGAAATTTTTATTATAAGCGACAAAAAATTAAAATCATTTGGCACCTCGGATCAGATGGGTTTTTCCGTCCAGAAATTATTTAAATTTTTTAGGGATTTATTTTCTTGAAGTTTTAGCGAAGTGGTCAGATCACTTCTTCAGGGTGATCGGGAGTGATTAGAATTTTAACACCCCTAGGAAGTTTGGGTCTTCGCTAGCAATTTTCTATGATAGTAAAACTGCATCTAATTAATATTAGCATCATGCAAAAGAATCCTACAACTATTTTTGGTTTGAAAAAGACCCAATAAATCTAACAACATTCCATTTCAGGCATTTTATACATTTGTTACGATTAGAGACCGTATTTTGAGGCATTGGTTTTTTTTCTTCTGCGCAATAGTTACATATATTAAACATAAATAACAGATTTTCCACTTGGTTTGAGGCTTCTACGTTGAATTTTATTATGCCTTTTTTTGCCTTTTTCGGGATTTTTGTGCTTTAAATGCCTTTTTGGTATTTTGCAGTTATAGTGCCTTTTTGGCGTTTTTTTCCGTAAATTTTTATTAAAAAAACAATAAAATCGGGAAAATATACCCCTAAGAAATGACCTGAAAAATTTTCAGAAAATACACCCCTAACAATTGAAAAATTTTCTCAAAAATTAATCACCAAAAATTTTTTTTTTTTAGATAAAAAATTTATATTAAAAAATTTCTTATTCAATTTTACGTGTTTCCCCCCCCTAATTGCCATTCTACGCACAAAAATGCCGTCCTGTGAATATTGGTGAAATCTTGAACAATTAAATAACAATGACTACCTGCTTTCATTTTTTGACAAAAGCTTAATTTGAAAGTTTTTAGCAACTATTTTCCCATTTTTAACAACTATTTTGGGGGGTTTTTTAACTTTTTAGCAACTATAAATCGAAGCCCTAATGATGACCGAAGAAAATGAAATTGGCTGTTAATGGCCTGTTCCAAAACCCTTCGATACTAATTGCGCATTCATATCTTTTGATTTTTCGCGTTATCCCACAAACTCATCTCTTTTTATTTGCCTGTTGTACTTTTTTCTTGATAAGGCACAACCGATCCCTTTCGGCGACGGCATTTTTTATAACAAAATTTTGTCGCAAAAGTGTGTGACGAAAATGAATGGAGGATTTCCTTTGATAATAAAAAGATGAATAATAAAATACAAAAAAAAAAACAAAAGAATTTTAAAAAATTAAAATATAAAGTAATAAACAAATTTATAAAATGTTTAAAAAATGTTACATTTATTAGAAATTGAATAAATATATATAGTGAATTGAAAGGAAAACATTTAGATAAAAAGTAAAACTTCATTAAAGCGCATAAAGACACCGTTCTCAAAAAAGAAAGCAGGAAAATCATATGTTTCATATCCAATAAAGGATAAAATAAAAAAAGAATTATGCAAATATATAAAAAAATAATGGAGTTATGAATTTTTAAAAACGAAAACATTTTCGGGAAACAAAAATAATAAATGTCAAATAAAGTCATAAGAATAAATAATTTTGGCAAATGGCTGAAAAAGACATTTGCCGAAAAGTGCAAAAATTCCAATGGCTGCAATTTACTATTATTGGATTTGCTATATTTTAAATAGCTTGAAATTTTTTGTAAGATTTTATGGTTTTGCCATTTTATAAAAAATGTAAAGATTTTTTCACTTTTAAAGCAAATTTTCATTTTTCAGAAAAATATGTCAATTTTAGAGAACAAGAAAAAGTTTTACGCTAAAAAAACACCGAATGATATTGATTTGCAATTAAACTAGCGTAATAGATAAAAAAAATGAGACTTTTTGAGAAATTCCCTAATTTTGGGAAACGTTTTTTTTATTTTTTAGATATATTTTGGCATTTTTGTTGTGTTAGGAGATTTTTTGGGCTATTTTGGCCAATATATAATATAAATATGGTGTTTTTAAAGACATAAATTCCCATCTCTGGTAAATATGCAAAAGTAAAAAACTTTTAATTATTAAACAAAGAATTCAAACACATTAATCATAATACAAAAATTCCATAGCCATGAAATTATGCTCTAAAAAGAAATAAAAAAATGAAGAATATTATTTAAAATTTAAATAAAAGTGCAAAAATATTAAACTCAGAAATGACTTAAAATACTAAAATTTAAATACTTCAAGGCAATACCAAAAGAACAGAAGAGAAAATAGAAAAAAGAATAGAAAAATATTAATTCCATAAAGAAAATTTAAAAAAACAATATTTAATTGAACAATAATTTATAAAATAAAAAATTAACTTATTAAAAAAGACAAATTAGATTATTAAAACCCATAATTATGCAAAAAGAAAATATAAAATATTTTGTTTTATTCTATCCAAAAAAAAAGAATTATTAGACTACAATTATATAAAATTTAATGAAAAAGAATATTTATTAAATACAATCATAAAAAGTCAAAAACAATTTGATTTAATTAGTAATTAACGGCGATAGTGAAAAATAATAATTTTACTGAAAATACCCTTTATAAAAAATAAAAACAATAAAGAAAAATTAATTTAAATATGACTAAATTATTCATAAAAAATTTCATAATAATCATTTTAATTAATGCTTATTATTCGAGTTACCGTATCATTTTATAAAAATTATTTTTTTTTTCAATAATTTACGCTATAAATCCATAACAACATTAGATAATTTATATCAATATCATATAATTACGCACATTTAAATTAAATGTTCACTTAAATTTCTATTTAAAAATAATTCAACATAGACAATTAATGGACAAAATTAAATCTATCGCAGAGAACGCATCAAGAAGATTTAAAAAGATGAAGAAGGTATGATAATAAAGGTCAAAAAATTAATAGACTTAAATTTAAAAAAATTATTTTAACATAAAGCGAATAAAATAATACATTAAAGTAATAAAAATTGAATGGAAAAGCAATTAAAATCAAAGGCCAAATTACCTTTAAATAATATTACTTATTTAAATTATAAATAAATCCTACTGGAAATACAACAAATAAACCTTCAAATATTCAACAAAATTTGGCATTTGCCTCTCTTTTCTTCCATTTATCGGCAATATTCATAGTAGGGTTGGGCACCGACGCCGGGGTTGGAAAAGTCGGAGTTTGGGGTGAAAATTTCCCGACTAAATTTGTCGGGGGTGACTGGAGAAAGTAAAAATGTCGGGGGCAAAATTTTCATAAAAAGTTGAAAAAAAAAAATAAAAGAAAAGTTACTGAACAAAAAAAAGTATTAAAAACTCATTTATGCCATTTCCATGTTATTTGAAGTGCAATTAACGATTTTCATAAAACCCCCGACATTTCGGGGGCCAACCCTAATTCACAGCATCCCATTTTGTTATTTTCAGGGTTAATCTCAATTTTATTTATTATAAATTTGAGCCCATAAGAATAAATGAATAAATATTTTTGGCAAATGACTGCGAAGAACTTTTGGCGAAAGATGCAAAAATTGACCAATGGCTGCCATTTTAGCATTATTGGATTTGCCATATTTTAAATAGTTTGAATTGTTTTGCAAACTTTTAGGTCATATTAATAATCATAGCAAAAGTTCTATAGCCATGAAACTATGCTTAAAAAAGAGACAAAAAAATCAAAAAAATTATAATCCAAAAATGAAAATATGCAAAGAAATTGAAATAATATTGACGGACGAAAATGGTTACAAAAGTGCAATTGATTAGTCAAATGCCAACGAAACAAATTCCAATATGGCTAAAGGCAATGGAACCGCTTATCATAAAAAATATTAGAATTATTCTAAATTACTAATACAAGACCAACAAAAAGTAACTAATTTATAACATAAATTAAAAAAAGATAATATTAATAATAGCACAATGGAACATTTATAAATATATTTTATATAGTTAATTAAAATAAATTTAAAAAAGAAAATTCATATAAACAGAACAAAAATAATTGAGAAAAGCAGCAAATTTATTTTGTTTAAATTAAAAGGATAAAGAAGGATTTTGTTTTTATTAATTATAATAATGATCTAAAAATTGAGGTAAATTTGTAATTTTTAATATTAAAGTTTAATTTTAATAAACACTAAATAAATTAAAATAACGGATGGGCAATAAATTTTCATATTAAAGAAGATAATTTAAATTTACAAACCAATGAGGAATCTGATGTTAATTTTTAAAAATAAACTTTATTCAAAAAATACAATTTATGTAAAATTGTTACTACCGAACACCGAAGAAAATGAGCGAGCTCTTGACATGATCATAAACTTTATTATAATATATAAATTATACTTATTGTTAGCAGCAATTGACTTACATTATCAATAAAAGTAATAATTATATAGACAGTTTATTAAAAAATTCATAAAAATAAAATAATTTATTTACCAATGCTTTAATTAATGATGGATTAGTCCGCTTTTAAAAAATCAGAATTTTTGTTTCAAAATCCGAGAATTTTGCAAAATTGTGAAATGACAAAAAAATAATAAACAAATTGAAAAAATGTATAAGTTCTTATATTTGATTAATTATAAGTTATGAAAAAATTAAATAAGCAATTTTGAGTGAAATTTATAAGAAATTTTCGCATTATTGAGCAAATATGTTACAATTTTTTGTCAACTATTTTGGTATTTTTCAGTTTTTTTTTATCAATTATTTTGCCAGTTTAAGCAATAATTTAGGTACCTAATGGATTTTTTCACCTGAAAATCCGGGTCCTGCTTGTAAAGTTCGTTAATTTAATTAATTTGATTCTTATAAAGGGGATAAAAGTTACATAAATATTTCTTGTTACTGAAATAGTTGCCAAAAATTGCAAAAGCATGTCAATAGAACAGAGTTCCCAAGCAGGGCTGGACGAAATTTCGTGTCGTTTTCGTTTCGTCCTACATTTTCGGCACTTTTTGAGTTTCGTTTTCGTGTTTCGTTTTCGTCCGCTAAAGTTTTTTCGTTTCGTTTTCGGTTTCGATTTTTAAAATTTTGTTTTTCGTTTCGTGTTTCGTTTTCGGTTTTTAAAATTTTGGATTTTCGTTTCGTTTTCGTTTTCGTCAGAGCAATATTTTACGAAAAAGACGAAAATATTTACACCCTTAAGAATGACTGTTTTGGTAAAAATAATAAGTTTTATTATTTAAATATTGTAGTTTAGTGGTGAAAACAGCAGATTTATGTTGTGCTGTGCATTAATGTTCGATCCCGCATGCCCGCACTTTATTTTACCGATTTTTTTTTAATCATTTTTACCGATTTTAATTAGAAAATCTGCTATGAAATAGCACTCAAATTTTCAAAAGTTTTCCCGGCGGCGCCTATCGGCGCCGCCGAACCCATTCCGATTCACAAACTTTTTTAAAAAAATACACCGCAAAAAAATTGTTTGTGTTTGAAAATCTGTTTTTTCAGCACGCCGAAATGTACGATTTGCTAATTTCTTCCCCAAAAATTGTTAAAATCCATAATGGGATGTGAAAAACATAATATTTAATACATTTTTTATCGAAAAATTTGTATATTAACTGATTCGAACCAATTTTGCAAGATTGCCTTTTTGACCCTAAATCTTATTTTTTGTCATTGATGTTCTTTATTTTGAAAATTTTTTGGTCACACCTCTGTCCTAGAGCCACATTAGCTTTTCCACCTACTAGGATCTCCTTTCCCTGAGTTCGAGGATACAATTTTAAAGTTTTATTTTTCTTAATTATGAGTGAAATAAGTTCAAAAAATTTTCGGTTTTTTCGTTTCGTTTCGTACGAAAACGGTTATTTTTTCGTTTTCGTGTTTCGTTTTCGTCCGTCAAAATTTTTTCGTTTCGTGTTTCGTTTTCGGTTTTCAAAATATTTTTTTTCGTTTCGTGTGTCGTTTTCGTATCGAATGCGCTTTTTCGTTTCGTTTTCGTATACGAAAAAAATTTTTTGTGATTTTCGCACAGCCCTGTTCCCAAGTGTCCTTATTGGTAAGATTTGTCCTTATTTGGAAGTGCAAGATCTTAGAAATTAAAAATTTCCTTATTTCTAAGATTTGTCCTTATTTTTGAGCAAAATTCATTAACAAATTGCTTCAAACTTTCAAAAAAATTCCCCGGCGGCGCCTATCGGCACCGCCGGACCCCCCCCCCCCCCCCCCCTCTCCACTCCAAATTTTTTGGAAAAAAAGCAACGCAAAAAAATGCATATGCGGTAAAATGAAAAAATGGGCAGCGGAAAAAAATATTCAATTGTTTCACGCTAATATAATGTTATTTTAAGTCGATTTTAATGTATTTTATTGCGTTTCTTTTTTGTGTTACTATTAGTTGTAGAAAAAATCTTTTTTTGTGGTCAAAATCTTAGTTTTAGTCTCTCGTTTGTCCTTATTTTGAAAAAAAAAAACTTGGGAACTCTGCAATAGAATTTTCCAAAACCTTAGGGATATATTTTTTAATTTAGATAGATTCTTAGGGGTGCATTTGAGAAACCAATCAAAAGATAAAAAGCAATTATATAAAATTTAGGCCCGGTATTTTAAGTGCTAAAAAATGCAACAAAATAGGCACCAAAAATAAGTGCTAAAATTACGACAAAAAACAAAACAAAATAAGTGCTATTATACATTATGACAGAATTTTAAAAAACAGACAAAAATTCAGAGATTTTTCCTCTAATCTGAAAATAAATTAAATTAAATTAAGAATTTTTCTTTTTCATAAATCACTTAAAATGTATCAACGAAAAATTTTAAATTAAGGAATGTTCATTAGAAATTAAAAACAAATTAATTTAATATTTAAATTTATAATCTAATTAAAAAAATAAAGGGCAATTGCAATTTATACACATTTAATTTAAATATTCGAATACAACATAAATAAAATTAGAAAAAATTCAAGCCTAATTGATCGTCTATAGTGTATTATACAACATGGTCCGGCATTCGATCAAGAAGATTTATTCTTTAAAAAAATGTACAGAAATCAATGGTAAACAAAGAAACAATTTATTTAAAAAAATTAAACAAAAAATAAATAAATACAATAATTAATTAAACATAAAATCTTTTAATTCAAGAAAGACATTTGTGAATTAATAGATTAAAATAAATTTAATCCAAATGGTATATAAAAAACAGAAAATTTAGAAAAATATGACAAAAATTTTATTTCTTGAATAAAAGATAAAAGATATTTAGTATTTGAAGTGTAATTAAGCAATTTAAATTGTCTGAAATAACAAAAGAAATAAAATTAAATTTTTAAAAATTTGTACTGAAAATAAATACTTAAAAAATATATAAGATTTTAAAGAATAAACCCACGCAAAATTTGGTAATATTAAAAAAATCTGAAACTAAAAAAATTCAATTACAATAAAGAAAAAAAGCAATTGGTGGCTAAACACGAAAAGGCAGAACAAATAAAAAAGCAAAAAAAATTAAAAATGTAAAAATTAAAATAAAATTCGAAAAGAAGAAATTAAAAAAGTGCATAATTTCGAAAAATTGAAAATAATCAATTTATAAAATCTATAATTTACAAAAACGAATAAAATTCATTATATAATAAACTTTTAAATTCAAATTAGCACATAAATAATTAAGTAAAAAACAATTATTATTTAAAAACAAAAAATCGTTCAAAAGGCATTTTAAATATTTATTATGATAAGTGAGAACAATATAAAATACTTATTAAATATTTATTTTTTGTGTTATTTTAACTAAAGATTTTTAAATATTACAAATAATTAAAATTAAATTAAAAAATAAATTAATTTTTACTATAAAAACGAACAAAAAGATTTATTAAGTTAAACGAACATTTTGATTTATTTTAAAAAGCATTTTTTAGGCAATTAATGTACAATAATAACTTAAATAATATAGATAAAAGATTTAATAAAACATTTATCAATTTAAAGTTTTTATTTAAATATATTAATAATCTTATTAATATCTAAAAAAATTGAAATGTTAAATAATTAATAATACTTAGCGAAAAAACAACAACTCACAATTGGCTTTTTGAGATTTTCGCATGATTTGAAAACTAAAAATATTTGAAAACAAACATTAATTGAAACAATAAAAATTAGCTAATTATTTCTTCCATTTAAATTATTTACTTTACCGCATTTAATTCTATGCTAAAGAATTACTGTAAAATTTGAAAATATTAATTTTAAAAAAATGCAAATTTTAATAAATGATCTGTTTTTGTCCGTTTGTTTTTATTATCCCAATTCGTTTTTTGGTTAAAACGCGAAAATTGAGGTCTAATAAATTTCAAAGATTTTAAATAAATTCCATCCTTGTAATAAAATAAAACACTCATTTTCACTGAAACAAAAGAATTAATTGTTTTATTCTTACCAAATTAAAATTAGATATAATTTATTTATTATATTAAATAAGCATATGGCATTTTTTAAATATTCAAACATATTATTAAAATAGTAATATAATTTTTTAGGCTCTTTAAAAGTTAATTAAAAATGATTGATAATATAAATATAAAAAATTAATTTAAAAAAAATTATATCACATTTCTAAAAAATAAATAAATTACATTTATATTAAAAACAAATTAATAAAAAATTTCAAATTTCAAATTTGCTATAAAGTTACAACTTTTACGTCACGTCATTGAGTTTTTTATATTGACATTCATATTCTTTAGAATTGAAATAATTATCAAATATTTTAAATTTAATGAATTCACTTTTAATTATAATGAAATTATTTAACGAACTAAAAAATAAATAAATAAGTTATTTTTTAAATTTGCATTATAAATTTTCAACTTATGCAAAAATTTGTAGCTTTAATTTAGTTGAATAAATATTTCAATTGAAATATAAAAAAAGGAAAAATCTAAGCAAATATACAAATCGCGGATTTATTTAAAAAATAGCAGCACAAAGGCCAATTAATGTATTGTAAAAAAAATAAAAAAAATAAATTTTCGAATTCAAATCATCTTGAAATCAAGCATAATAAAATATTACAAACAAATAATTTTAATTGTCATTACCTTGGCTTTTTCTGACCTATAGATTAAAAGATAAATAGTTGTAGTTAAATTAAGTTTGATGTCAATTAATTAACATAAGAAAAGATTTCAGTGGAATTGGAAATATTTATGTTTTAATTTTTAATAAAAATTGCATATTTTTATTAAAAAAACGTTTAAAAAAGCAAACAAATTATCGACAAAAATAAAATAAGTGAATTTATTTATTTAAAAATTATCTCAATTTAAATATCATAAAAATAAATTTAAAATATTGTACAATATGTAATCAACCAGAAATAAAATAAATTAATTTTAATAAAGTGTTTTAATACAAAAATAAGAAAACATTGCAAATACAAAACAGTAAATAAACCCAAAACCAAAAATAATAATGATTATTTTTTCTTTTAATCCGTTTAACTATTTAAGAGAATACTTATCATCATTAAATATAATTAAACAGCCGTCCAAAATGATCATCGAATTATGTATGAGATCAAGAAAAAAATAGAAACATATTTTATAATTTAAGAACATTTCTAATTTAATGTAAAATAATAAATTATTGCAAAAATTAGAAATAATCTGAAATAAAGAAATAAATGTACTAAATTAAAATCTTAATTTACAACCAATGAAAACAAATAGAAAAGCAACAATTAATATTAAAGGAAATAGAAATTGTTAAGCTAATTCTCACGTCCCTGATATAAATAATTTAAAGAATAAGGAGGAAATCAAATTTAATAATAACCAAAATAAAAACTTGAAAGAATTAAAATTAATAATATCGACAATTCCCTACATATATATTTTTAGCATTAATAGAAAATAAAAATTGACCAATTATATTAAAAATGTAAAATTAATCGGAAATTAATTATTTATTGTTTAATTTTAAAAAATTCAAAATTATTAATGTTTAACAATTTACTTATAAAGACAATTTTAGATTCATAAAGTCATAAGAAACATAAAAAGAATTTTGGAATTAACCCGGATTTATTCAATGAAATCTGCCGAAAATGAAAAAAAATAATATTTTAATTAATACCATTGAAAAATTTTTGGTATTGGCAAAAATTTTACAAAAAAACGCAATTTTTTGTCCAATTTTTGTAAAAAAAAGGTTGAATTATAGAGTTCCCCCTTCGATTAGAACCCCCCTCTCGAATAAAGCCTCCTTTTTGAGGGGGGTTGAACATGAAAGTCCCCGGGGGCTATAATCGAAGAAGTAATAATATATATTCTTTGAAAGTACCATGATTCAAATTCTATTTTGAAAGCTTGAGAAGAAAACTTTAAAAATTTTTAAAATTATTTATTAATTTAGTATTTATATTAATTATTTTTTACTTTTTTTGTCTATCGCCCATTTGAACTTTTGTTAAATTATTATTAATTTAGGTGAAAATAAATAATTTCTGGGCACTATCACATAACCCTATACCCTACTTATATACCAGCTTATTATTAAAAATTAAATTTTTTTAAAAATATTTTTTTAAAATACAAAGTAAAGAAATTATGTTAATTAAAAAATTAAATTTTTGGGGAATTAAATTGAATACAATACAAAAAAAAAAAATTTTTTTTTGTTTTTTAATAAATTAATACAATGTAAAATGAAGCTATTTCATAAAAAATTATTATTATAAAACTCTTTTTAAATACATAAAATTTATATGAGATTTGTCTACGAAATCAATTAAATTAAATATAAAAAATCTTAAAACACTTTTTTAAGCTTAAACGATGCTACATTAATAAAGCATTAAAATATTAAAAGGTAAAAAAATGTAATATACAATAAATAAAACACATTTATTAATAAGAAAAGGCGCCACTACCGCGCAGACCGAAAACCCTGAGAAACAGGACATGAAATTAAAAATAAATAATAATTTAAATAAATTATAATATTCATATTGATAAAAATAATATTAGTGAATGAATTTTCTTTTATTTATAAACAAATTATCAAAATTTATAAAAACAAATGTATTTTTTTAAAACAAAAATATAATAAAATAAATGATAATTTGATAATTAATATAAAAATGTGTGTTAAAAAGCTTAATGTATTTAATCATAATGCTTTTAATGAAAATAAAAATTAAATGTATGTTAATATTTCAATTTAACAATTCATAATAATTTATATAAATAAAAAAGAAAAGGAAATTTAAAACAAAAAATATCAATAATTTTTGTGACCAAACATTTTCATAAAATTCATTTATTTCAATCAGATTTTTAGCCATTATAAATGTAAAGATAAAGTAAATAAATGGAATAGTATTTATTTATTTTATAAATTTTTAATAATTTCATTTTCGCTAATTGTTAAATGAAATTATGACAAAAACATAAAACTCAATATGAAAAATTTCAAAATGTTTCATTGATGATTCATTCTTTGTTTAAAATTATTCTGTATTAAAAGAAATAATATTAAAAAATTTCTTAAATTTTCATTAAAACATAACATTTTTGGAAAAAATAAAATGAAAAAATATAAAATCATTAAAAACATTTTATAAAATTTATAATGTTAAATGGGTAACAGAGCAAGCAAGCAATAATTTATTAAAGCAAATAATACAACGTTTTGTCATACATTTAAAAAATTAAATTTAAACTTTCAACATTATGACCAAAACAAAAAATAAAGACAAACGTTTAAATCAAAAATCCCATAAAATAAAAAATTTATTATGAAATTCACTCAAATTTTAAATTTTTTTTTTCTTTGTGGCGTCTATCTGCAGCGTGGGCCCCAAAAAATTCATACTTATCATAAAAAACGACTATTTATTCCTTTAATAATCAAGTGGTTCCCGGACTTTTCGACAGAAAACAAAAAAATAAATAATTCTTATTAAAATAAATTTTATTGCTTGTCAATTTTACTAAATTTCTTTTAAATTAACATACTAATATATATTGCTAAATCAGAATTAATAGAGATACGTTTTTTACCTAGGTTCCACGGATGGTTTTAATTTATTTGTGCTTAAAGATCCAAAAAGAAAAGATAACGGGAAAAGAAAAATGTTAAAATTTATATCTAAAATTAATTCTTCAAAACCAAAAATAAAGTTTATTAAAATAAAATGGATTATTATTTTAAAAAATGTTAAGAAGAAATAATTTTTTTAGAGAAAAGAAAAAAGCTATTTGATTAAATAAAAATTATATTTAAATGTATAAACTGTCATCATGCACATTTAAAATTCATGAGTAATAAAATTTCAAGAAAATTTGTCAATTTAAAATTAAACGAAAATTTCTCCTTCATAATAATAGTTTTATATTAATTTTGTATTTTAACTGTTTTTCTTACCGTTTTTAAAATTAATTTGAGTTTATAAACTAAAAAAAGAAGCAACATAACACTAAGGACTTAAAAGAAGTGAGTAATTTCAAAAAGAAATCATTTTGATAAATATTCTTAACAAAAGCATATTATTTAATCAGAAAATTAAAGGCACTTATAAAATTTTAATATTATAATTAGTAAATAAAACTTCAAATTGATTATGGCATTAATTAACTTAAATTCAAATGAAAATTGTTTGGTCCAAGAAAAGATTACAAGCGTTGAAAAGATTAATTGAATAAAAATAACAAATGCAAATGAAATTTCGAACTTCAAAAATTAAATTATTTCAAAAATTGATTAACAATAAAATAAAATTAAATCTAATATAAATGAATATTTTTTAAAGAAGAAAAAAAAACTTATTAAATAAAGACCATAAAATTTTTCTATGAAAATCAACCCAATAATTATAAAATGAAATGTTTCATTTTTCCAAATTTAAGGAAAAATTCATACAATACTTTATTTGCTCGATCCGAGTTTTATTTTTGAGCTAAATGTTTTTACTATTTTAATGCATTTATTTAATTAAGTTTTTTCCAAAAAATCATATGTCGTTTAAGGTGTCATTTTGCGTTTTATTATTTATACCTTTTTAATACATAAATTTAAATAGTGGAAAATTAAATAACTAATAAATAATTTTGAATTTTTCTTCACACTTAAATCTTTGAATTTATTTCGGTTAAGGATAAAAAAGATTGACAAGAAAAATTAAAGATAATAAATGTATAACTTCAAAAATAATTAATTCAAAGAAAAATTTTCATAAAAGAAAATTATAAAAAAATTTTAATTTTAATTCTATGATAATTTTTTATGAAAAAAAAAGAACACACCAATTTTTTATGAAAAAAAAAGAACACACCAAATGTATAGCAAGCCCACAATTAGCCAACAAGAAAAAAAACTAAAAGAATTAAAACAAATTTTTGAAATTTATAGTGAAAAAATAATTTTAAAAATGTTCCCTTGAAAAATACCAAAAAGTTAAAAAGGATTCTAAGCATATTTAAGTCATTTTTATGGTATTTGTGCCTATTTCATCATTTACGAGAATTTTTTTTTTTCAAAAAATAACCATTTTAAAAATTTCATTTACATATTTAGGGTTTTTTGTACATATTTTGGTAGCTTTAGGAAAATTAATTAATCCACTCTTTAAAGTAAATAAGAAAAGTAGTAGAACAAATGCAGTTAAGAATGTAACTAAATGAAAATATGTAATCAACACAGATACAATATAAAGAATGAAAAGAATAAATTAACATTTACGTTAAGAAAAATAGCAAAATACATATAAAATAGCTATAATATTAAGTAATATCTAACATATTCCAATTAAAAAAGGCAATTGCTTAAGGCTTTTATAAGCAATAAATAAAAGAATAAATATATATTTACGACAAAATATTTAAATTGACCACACTAAACAATTTGGTAATTTATTGAAAACAAAAATATGTTTCTAAATAGGGTTTAGCCCCGACCCCGAGCCGCCCGACCCCCGACCCGACCCGAGACGTTTTTTGGGCTGATCCCCCGACCCGACCCCCGACATGTGCCCCCCGGCGGTCACCGACCCCCGACTTTTTGCCCCCCGACCCCCGACACTATTTCGGGGGATTGGGGACTCCGAGAGTTTGAAAAATTTAAAAGTTAATTCATCCACGAAAGCGGGAAATATTGAAAATTTTTGAGATTTTGAACAAATTTTCTTAGTAAAATTCATTAAAAATTACGAAAAACTTTCCGGTGGCGCCTATCGACACCGCCGGCCCCCCAAAACCATGGTTCCGATCGGTAATTTTTCAAAATGTGAACACCAAAGCAGAAAAATAAGATTTTAGGGTCAAAAATAATAACATTTAGCAACATTTTGGACAATTTTTGAACAAAATTCTCTTAACAAAATATACTCATTTTCAAAAATTTTCCCTGCGGCGCCTATCGGCACCGCCGGACCACTTTCCTCCACCCCAAGATTCCAAAAACTATTTGAAAAGCGCACCGATAAAATTGTCATAATTTTGAGATCAAAAATTTGAATCTCGGAATTCGATTTTGATTTCTGAAAATTTTTGGGGCCTAGGACTCCTTGTTATAAAATGCCAAATTGGACGCACTTTTACTGGCACCAATGAATGAATTTGAATCAGATGATTAAAGTGAAAAAATGGAATATTTATGAACATTTCAAAAGAAAAATTGGGTTTTTCGTTAAAAAATTAGTTGATCATTACCCGATCGGGGTCCCCGACCCCCGACAATTGAGCTCCCCCCCGACCCGACCCCCGACATGTCGCCCCCCGAGGTCCCCGGCCCCCGACTTTTTGCCCCCCGAGGGCTCGGGGCTGAACCCTATTTCTAAATATTATTAATAAAGTAAATTAAGAATATTAGAAAAATGAATTTAACAAAATAAATTAGAATTTTTAAAAGTGAACTGTTAAAAATAGTAAAATCTAAATAAAAACATAAAAACAGATAAATATTAATATATTTAATTCTTATTAAGTAATGATAAGTGCGAAAAATTAGCCTTTTACGGCAGCTGCAAAAAATGCGAAGACGAAGTTAAAAAACATGAGATTTAAACAGAAAAATAAAAATAATAAAATTATTAAAAATATTTACATAAATATTTGAAATATTCTGTATATAAGCACATTAATGAAAAAGCAAAAGTAAATAAATTCTTAATTATATAAAAGAAAAAAATTGTATTAAAGAAATTGAAAACAAATAGCATAACAAACCATAACAAAATAAATCATTTTGGCATCTTTTTATTTATGTAAAATATTTTCAAATTATTGATTTGCTGCCTTTTAAAAAGAAAATATTTTTATATTTTTCTACCAAATTTATATTTTTCATTTTTTTTAAGCTCGGAAAACGATCTTTTTCAAAAAAAGACTATTGAAATAGATTTAATATCAAAAAAATATTATAGTGTTAAAATGAAAAAATTAAAATAAATTAATATTATTTTAAATTTGAATTGATTAACATTTTTTGCGCATCGCCTTTAGCATTTCAGATTTTAAGAGATGTAATAAAATATTATATTCGTTTTAATAAAATAATTTATTATTTTCATTGACACTTTTTTAGGTTCAACCCATTGGCAAATCGGTTAACAAAATCTACTTAATTTTGTTTTTTTTCTATTGAATTAAAAATTTAATTTATTTTTTCCATAAAAAACAGAATGAACGAGTACAGGTTTAAAAATCATTTAATTAATGATAAATCAATGTGAAAAAACAAAAGAAATACAATGCACTGAAAAATAAAAGTTTATACAATTAAATTAAATAGTAAATAAATGATACAATTAATTTCCTAAGTAATAAATCAACAAAAATATTAGTTTCAATAAAAAAATTTTTCATTTGCTAAAAAATATCATATAAAAACTATACTCTAACTTCAAAAAGTAATTAATTAATGAATTAATAATGGGGCTATTTGAATAATTGGAATTAACTCATTAATCGAGTAAGGAAGGATTCAATTAATAAAAAATAGTTTATTAGTAAAAAACAAAAAATGAAAAATTTATTTATTTATTTTTTATTAAATTTCATGATGACATTTAAAATACCAAACAATTTTAATTATAATAAATGTTTATTTTTTTGTATAGAAAATAAATTGAAAGTAAAAGAACCAATTTATCACAATAGCATATTTTTATTTAATAAAATCCAAAACAAAATGATTAATAAAGAAATTTGCATAAGAAAGAAATTGAATAAAATATATTCACTCATTATAATTAAATGGTAAATAATAAAATATAACTTATGACAAAATAATTTTGCCAAAATTTCTAAACTCTCTAGCTGTAAGAAAAAAGACAAGCCATGACAAGAGAATTATGAAGGATAGTGCTAAGTTGTTGTCAAAGAGTGCTTCTTATCTCAAAAAATAAATATTAATATGGGATATAATGGAAGCAAAAAAAACTTATGCAAAACGTACGAAATAAAGTTTTAATTAAAAAATAAATTGATTGAAATGTAAAAAGAGATGCATCTGAGCCAAAGGCAAGACAATAAGAGAAAATAATATAAATTAAATAATTTTTATCATGAAATTAAAAATTTAAATTATTACGTAATAGTCGGTCGCACCATGTGATTATAAAAAACAATAAACAATTTATAATTGATTTAAATAAATAAAAAATTACAAACCTTAAGAAGAAACAAACTTATTTATTACCAATGATAAAATATAATTTTGGAATATTGCAAACATAAAATTTACATAAGTATTAGATTAAATTAGCATTCTTCATAATGATCAAATTTTAAAAAAGGAACCAAAAAATACTGCTTGAGATTACAAAAAAGCATTTAGACTAAAAACTATATTTTTTATTTATAAAAATTAAAATAACATATGTATGTGAAAATTATTGTAAAGAAACGCTAATACACAGGTTATAAATTAATTTTTTAAACTTATAATTCAAGAAGGATATATATTTAGACAGGATTACTATAATTATTATAAACTATGAACATTTATAGAGGTGTGCCGTGACTGAAAAAACCCGTGAACCGTGAATTGACCCTGTGAATCGTGACCGTGACCGTGAATTGGTTCCGTCAAAAGTGACCGTGACCATGATCCAAAAAACCCGTGAAATTCACAGTAACCGTGACCGTGAATTTTTTGAGTTTATTTTTTTCTGTCGGCTAATTTTTTTGCTTTTCACACCGTCATTTTTCTGGTATGCTTTTACAAAAAAAAATTGGGAAAATTGGGTCCATGGGATGCGTCAGACGCTGCCTGAAAATTTTTTTTGAAAATTTGAGTCTTATTTATGCACACATTTTGTCCAAAAATGACCAAATTTTGCGAATTTGAGCAAATTTTATGAAATAATAAGTTTTTGTGGCCCGGCGGTGCAGATAGGCGCTGCCGGAGGTAAAATTGAAAATTTGAGTGCAATTTGTTAACCTTTATTTTATCAGTAAAACCAGCAAATTTTGCAATTTTAATCGGTCTAAAAGTCAAAAAAGGTACAATTATAGGTGCGCTTGCATTTTTCAAGTTAAAAAAATCGGGTACTGAAGTGCCCATTAGCAAGCGCGCTCATAATTTGCATTTTTTGCATAATTTTGGACGTTCGAAATTGAATCCGATCATTTTAAAATGATTTTGAGTTTTGGAAATATGAGAAATACTTAACCAATTTTTAAGAAAAATTGTGTTTTTGGTGGAAAATTTTTGAAAATTTGTTGGGAATTGTTAACTGATCTTGCCCAAATAGCTTTATTTCGAGCGAGTTTTTTTTAAGAGATTTAATTATTTTTTATTTAAATGAGGTCATCCTTGAAAATTGACTTTTTATTTGTTTTCGCACAATATTGATAGTTGGCTTTGTTCAAAAAAAGTTTCAAGAATAGTGAGGGCCGGCGGTGCCGATAGGCGCCGCCGGGTAAATTTTTGAAAATTTTGCTCTGTTTCTTAGCAAATTTTGCCCAAAAATGACCAAATTCTCTAAACTCAATTTTATCCAGTGTAAATTTTTCACGGAATAGCCGTGAATTGGTACCGTCAAACGTGACCGTGACCGTGAGTGAAAAAACCCGTGAAATTCACGGCACACCTCTAACATTTAGTAAAATAAAGCTAAATCTACAAATAAACACAAATTAATTAATTTGGGTAATAAGCATTAAAGAAGAAAAGAAAATTAAATGATTTTACAAAAAGATATTGAAAAATGAAAAAAGAAAGAATTAAAGTGATTGGAAATGAAAAAGTAGAAAAATAAACGAACCCTAATTTTAAAATTCATTTAATCAAAATATTAAAATAAGGAAAATTATGAATTTACTACGCGAGGCAACTGGGAACAATAAAACTCAACCAGTATGAAGAAATGAGCTCAAAAAAAGAAGTTTTTCGATTTTTGATGCTACTATCCGTCACTAAAAATCACAATTTTGTCGTTTCGTCGCTAAAATAGTCAAAATTCAGAATTCCGCAAACGGCAATAAGTAATGAAGCAAATAATTAATACATTAATTTAAATATGCATTAAAATTTGTGTCATTTTAAATTTAAAGATTTCTTAACTTTATTGTATCAAAAATGATCAAGTATTGTAATGTATAACATAAAAATAAATCTACTTTGGTCTAATAAAAAAAAAATTACATTTATATAAAAACAAATTAATAAAAAAAAAGGTAAAAAAAATGTAATATCCAACAGATAAAATACATTTATTAATAAGAAAAGGCGCCACTACCGCGCAAACTGAAAACCCAAGGAAAGGAAAGGACATGAAATTAAAATTAAATAATAATTTAAATAAATATTAGTGAATGAATTTTCTTTTATTTATAAATAAATTTTTAAAATTTAGAAAAAGAAATGTTTTTTTTTAAAACAAACATATAATAAAATAAATGATATTTTGATAATTAATATAAAAATGTGTGTTAAAAAGCTTAATGTATTTAATCATATGCTTTAAATGAAAATAAAAAAGAAAATTATGTTAATATTTCAATTTAAAAAAACAATTAATAATAATTTATATAAATAAAAAAAAAGAATGTTTTATAAATATGAATAAATAAAAATTATTGAATTAAACAGATAAATGTTTTAGAAAAAAATGCAAAATGTTTTCTGAATATATTTCAATAAATTCAACATTCATTTTTCACTTATACGATATTTGATCATTTTTAACCAAAATTATTAAGATGACCAAACATTTTCATAAAATTCATTTATTTCAATCAGATTTTCAGCCATTATACATATAAAGATAAAGTAAATAAATGGAGTAGTATTTATTTATTTAATAAAGTTTTATTTTCGCTAATTGTTGAATGAAATTATGACAAAAACATAAAACTCAAATATGAAAAATTGCAAAATGTTTCATTGATGATTCATTCTTTATATAAATTCTGTAAAATAATACAACGTTTTGTCATACAATTTAAAAATTAAATTTTAAACCTTCAACATTATAATCAATAATAACATGACTATAACAAGAAATAAAGACAAACGTTTAAATTTTTTAAAAATTACAAACTACAATAATAATAATTAATATGGAAAAAAATAAATATATTAATAATTTTAATTCTAAAATAAAAATAATTATAATGCATTCAACTCAATTATATAAAATAATTAAAATATAATTCAAAAAACTAATAATTATCTGAAGAAATTAAATTAAACAAAAAAAATCATAAAATAAAATTTTTAAATTTATTTCTAATTGATTTTCAAAGATAATGAATGAAAAAATTAATTTTTAATAAATTTTATAAAAAAATCTTAGATTTTGTGCAGAATTCTTGATAAACCTACCGTAGTGCGACATTTGCGGACCGACTTTTGCGGACCGACATTTGCGGACCACTATTTCCCGCTTGAATTGTCAAATAAAAACTTTTTTTTTATTTTCAAAAAATTAAATACTCCCAAAATTGAAATTAGTGAAGGTAAGCTGATGCAAGGCAATCTGTTTCAATTGGAGAATTTTATTTTGTCCTAGAAGTCCCAAATCAAGTGGAAACTTTTTTTTGCTTCTCTGCACGTAGTGAGAATTAGCACAAAATTCGCTATTTTAATACATATAAAAATCAGTTCAGGATTTTATACCAAGGAAAATTTTTTCGTGTTTCACTTCCATGATTTATTTGGTTAACCGAGAGTTTAAATTTTATACGGCATACCAAACAATTAAATTAACAAACAAAAACTAAAAATAGTTCTATCTTTTTTCCAAAAATTGCCCATATTTGCTTTCTAAAACCATTGATCCAAAAAAAGATATTTTAAACCTGAAACCCATTTCGAACCTATTTTTTATTCATAAATGCTTGAAAAGAAATTTTTTTTATTTTTAAAAATTACAAAACAAGATTTTGTTTTTGCGAATTAACCTGTTTTGGCTCAAAATCTGTAAAAAAATCGCATAAATTTCCACTTCCAATCTTAGTTTGCATTTAAAAGCGCTTCAAAAGGGTAAGATTATTGAAAATTGGTGAAATTTTTTGAAAATTTTTACTTAGCTCTGAATTTGCCATTTTACCCCCTTTTTGTTGCTATTTTCGCTCTCTTTGAGGCATAAAATTTATTTTATTTTCTTTTATCTTTTTTCTTTTAAAATTTATCTCCGTTGCCAATATTTTTTTTTCTTCTCTTAATTTATTTTTTACCACTTTGAATTATTATAATATATTTTATTGTTACTTATATATATTGTTTAATTGTAATTTCTATACGGAATATATTTTCAGAATATTAAAGTTTTGATTTTTGAGTTAATTCTATTAAGAAATTCAATAATAATTTTATATTTTTTCTCGTGGCGCCCGCCTATTGGCATCGCCTCTCTCCAGCGGCTCTCTCACCAAAAAAAAAGAATAAAAATTTAATTTACGAGAAAATACGATCTTCGAAATAAATTAAAACAATTCTTTCTGATAAAAAAATAAAAAGCTGTTTATGAAATTTAATTACTCTTTGAACGCGCATTTTTATTTTGGTTTTCATAGTTTCCTCGTAAATTTCATATTGGAATCGCTATTCATTTAATTATACGGTATTAAAATATTAATTAATTATTTTTTTGTAAATAAGTTTGAATTTAATAATCAGAGAAATGATTATTTCAATTATAATATAAGTTTACAAAATAATTATATTTGCCAATATATCTTTTTACTTTTTGTACAATATTAAAATTATATTAAAAATTTAATAATTAATATTTATTTTCACATTTTACATACATTAAATTAAGGTTGAAAATTTTTTATAAATACATTGCGTGTTAATAAATTATTTTATTAATTGTAATATAAGTTAATTTATTTTTCTTTTAAATATTTGCTAAATTGGTTGCAATCGCTCTTTTGATAAGAAAATTACTTCCAATTATCTCGGCTTGACGTTAGTCAATCCAATGCTGATTTCCACTATATAAATATGTTTAAATTATTAATTTTAATTAATATTGAAAATTAATTTGTATTATTTTGTATATTGTGTTAATGAGCATATTGGCTAATTAAATTATTACTCTCATTTTCCGTACTATATTAAGGACATGCTGGGTCGTTTGCTATGTTTTTGTCATGGTCATGCATATCAGCAGGGGTGGGACAACTCTCGCCAACTCTCGCCACAAAATAATTCTCTTTCTCTGCTTTCTCTAGTCATTTTTGGTGAAAATCTAATAATAAATCTCATTAAAATTTACACCTAAAGATTGAACTTTTGAGCAGTCAAAAAATATTCAATTCTCTTTCTCTGCTTCCTCTAGTCATTTTTGGTGAAAATCTGATAATAAATCTCATTAAATTTTTTTATGATTTTTTATTTGGAATAAAATTTTACATATTACTGATGATTGATCGTCCAACCAATGACTTCAAAATTGATATTAAAGTAATTTGATCAAAAATAATTTATCTTATTTGTAAAAAGTTAAGTTTAAAATATAATACAGCAAAAGAATAATAAATTCATAAAACTGATAATATTTGTTGTAAAATACTATCAAAATATACAGTAACTGATCAAATCCTTACGGAATGTTTGGTTTGTGTACAATGCCGTGAAATATTTATAATATAATAAAGTAAACATATATTGATTAAGCAATGCGCAGATTTATTGGCACCTATCATAAGTGAACTCTTTCGAATAATCTTATATTATGGGGAAATCCCAAACTTATGGCGTACATCTTTTATAATTCCAATTTATAAAAAAGGGGATAAATCGAATCCAAATAATTATCGTCCAATCTCTCTGACATGTACTTTATGTAGGGTTTTTGAACGACTATTAGCATGGCATATAATTAAATATCTTGAGAAAAATAAAATTCTAACTGATGAACAATTTGGGTTTTTGAAATCCAGGTCGACCACCACACAGTTGTTGGATCCCTGGATTATTTCTATAAATCAATAGAAAAGGGACAAAAAGTTGATATAGTATTTATAGATTTTGAAAAAGCTTTTGATTCAGTGCCAATAAATTTGTTAATTGTTAAACTTCAGAACTTAAGTATTTCTGGGAAAATACTGAAATTTCTTCAAAATTTTCTAACGTACAGATCATATAGAGTTAAAATTGGAAAGTATTATTCCGAAAGTTTTAGAACTTATTCCGATGTCCCACAGGGCAGTGTCCTCGGGCCTCTTCTTTTTTTGATTTTTATAAATGACCTTACTAATTATATTCCGCCTGAAGTCGGAATTAAATTGTATGCCGATGATGTTAAAATTTACATTTCGCATGATAATGACGCGAAAAGGGATTTACTCTCTTTAGCGTTGGCTAACTTAGCCAAATGGTCAAAAGACAATGGCATAGCCATTGCGCATGAGAAATGCGCAGTATTATATTTAGGAAAAAATAATCCTAAACATGAGTATAAAATTGGCGAGAAAGTAATTTTAAGCGTAGATTGTGTCCGTGATCTGGGAGTTTTGGTTGATCAAAAGCTCTCATTTGGCATTCATATTTCAAAAATTTTAAAGGCGGCCTATTACAAGGCATATCAAATTTTAAAAATATTAAAAACAAGGAATATCAGTACCTTAATCCTAGCATATAAAAGCTATATAAGACCTCACCTCGAATACGTATCCGAAATTTGGAATATCTCCTCAAAAGAACAGAGTAAAAGAATAGAAAAGGTTCAAAAACATTTCACAAGAATCGTATACAAAAAATGTGGCCTCAAGGCGGCACCATATGAAAAAAGACTTGAAATTTGCAAATTGGAGAAATTAAGTATTCGAAGGTCGCTCACTGATATGAATATGACTTTCAAAATAATTAGGGGCTTAACTCATTTAGACCCAAAAAAATATTTCGAATTTTCTTCAAGATCGCAACGAAAAACATTTAGGATTCAAAACAAAAGATTCAGTAATAAATCTCGGAATAATTTCTTTATTCGAACAATTAATCCATGGAACTGCTTACCCAAAACAGTTATGGAAATATCAGGTTTAAATAAATTTATACAAAAAATAAGTCCTGAGTGGTGGTGGTTCATCTCATCTCATCTCATTTTTTTAATTTTATGTATGGTATGTATTGTGATATTGACTTGACTTTATTTCATTTTTTTTATCTGTGTTCATTACTATGTTTTCCGCTATAAGTGCAAGTATATTTGCCTTGCGGTTTGCTCAATAAATAAAAATAAAAAAATAAAAAAAGAAAACATACACCATTATTTTGTAATTTTTCGCCTTTTCGGTACATTTCTATATTTGCTTAAATTATAAATCTAACCAAAATTAAAAATTGACAAAATTCTAATAGATGAAAAAAAATCCAAATAAAAATTTAAAAATAATTATAGATCACTAATTATAAAAATTTATATGTATATAAGAAGACAGAAACAAAATTATATATATATTAGTTTCACTTAAAGCATAAGCTAGGAAAAAATTAATTAACAGAACCAATTCATTTATATATTTAATTTTAATAAAAAAAGATATTCAATATTTAATAAAAGCTGTCAAAAAATAAAATAAGTAAATAAATTGAAAATTGAATACTATTAAAATTATAAAGAATGAAGCAAATGTTAAATTATAAATAATGAAGCAAATGTTAAAGTGATTAATATAAAATTTTAAAATTTTTTTTTTAAAAACTAAACAAAATATAATCTTCATGAATTTAATTATTAAGTCATTTACTAAATTATACTTTCTCTCATTATCAAATTATAAATGAGATTTAAAAGAATAAACTCACGCAAATTTGATCAAATTTAAATAAACTTGAATTTAATTATTAAATAAATTAATTACAAAAAAAAATTAGCAATGAATAAATACTTTTGGCTAAATGAAATAAAAAATATTTTTGGAAAAGCAAGAATATTTAAAGACATTTAAGTTAGAAAAATTATTACAATTATAAAACTTCATAAAAAACGAGAATTATTTTTAAATTAACAATTTTTTTAATAAAATAAATAATAAGGAAAGTAAATAATAATTATTATTATTATTTTTTGTTACGCAAAAGAAGCATTTTTTAACAAAAAAATCTTTGCTAATTAAATTTTTTTGATTGATAAGCAATAAAAATAATTATGATAAAATACTCGTCACGCATTTAAATTTAAAAAACGGTTAGAAATAAAAGACAATTGCATTAAGTTAAATTAAAATTAATTACAAATAAGAATAAATTAATTAATTTTGAATAAACTACAATCAAAAATGTTTGTTTGAACATTATCATAAACTTTATCAAGCATAACATTATTACCCTGCAGCTGCAGCACTGGGATTTTTAGCTCTGGCAAACGAGTAAAAAATAAGTAAATTTCAAATTAATAATGGTTATAATTACTAGCAGCAATAAGTAAATTCAAAATAATTATGATTTTAAGACACAAAAACTTATTAAATAAGGATTATTAATCAGCTGAAAAAAATATATCAAATTTAATTATAAATTTTATTCATTTGACAACCAAAAACAATAATAATTCGATTATTAAAAATAAACATTTTAATCGATCCATAAATTATAAAATATTTATAAAAAAGATATGAAAGATCGAATATTTAATTATTGATTTTACCCTAAACATAATCAAACAAAAATTCAGAATACCATATATACAGTTAGTTGTCAACCACAGATGAGTTACTTAATTTAATAAAAATCTATCTCGGGCCGGGAAAAGTGCATCTCATCAAAGGGATGAGATGAGTGTGGGCGAAATGAAACCTGCGTATAAAAATAATGAACAAAGTTATTAAAAATTGATAATGTCCCACCAATATTTCTATAAAAATTGTTGAAAATTAGACAAAGCATAGCGATAGATATAATCTGAAGGATTATAAGCATTTTACATAAAATTAAATTTATTGAGTGTTAAATTCCAAAAATACCCAAAAAGTGCTAAAAATAACGGACGGACGGTCGACCTTTTGCCAATGCTTTCTTTAATTTTTATTCTAGGCATAATTAATAGGGCTGGGAATTTAAGTCACTAAAAATCTTAAAAAAGTCATAAAAATCGCCAAAAACTCACGAAAAATGGAAAAAAGTCATGTAATTTATAGAATAAACATTTTGATTATATTTTTAGACACTTAATTTTATAAATAGGTACCTAATAGGCATAAAAAAGAGATTCTTCCAACAATTAAGAAAAAAATCATATAGGCATAAAAAAGAGATTCTTCCAACAATTAAGAAAAAAATTCATCAAAGTTTCATTGCTTTTTTATCGATCCAAATGTTGTG